>JASDQU010507784.1:3851-16974 GCA_032191745.1 Picea mariana | reverse complement strand
CACAGGAAATCCATAGTGACTTCACAACATACATCCAAGGCTGGTGGGTAGCTCTCCAATATATACAACATGTCATCACGAGACTATCCAATTTCCTGCAAAAAACTCGAATATCTTATGCATGACATCCAGTACCATGCGCTAACATTTGTACCTCGTCTCTTTAGCATGCATCCAGGGCCGGTGGGTAGCTCTCCAATAGCTACAACATGTCATCATGACATCCACTACCTTGCGATAACATTTGAAGCCATCACTCCCTTTGAAGAGGGACTACGTCGAGCTTGTCCCTGAAGTACTCGAACTACGTCCTTGACAACGACTTTATCATCACATTCGCACCCTGCTCATCGATAGCCACATATTGGAGCATCACTGCTCCCTTCTACACCATATCCCTTATATAGTGATACATGATTTTGATATGCTTCGATCTGTCATGAAACACCGGGTTTTTTGACAACTTTATACAACTCTGGATTTCGCACAAGATATATGTCGCCTCCATCGCAATATTGAATAATCTAGTCAATGATTTTCGAAGCCACACTGCTTCGCGACTTGCTGCACATACTCTGCCTCAACTATATTGAGTGCTACACATTACTGCTTCTCACTGATCCATGAAATCATACCGTATCCCAAAGTGAAGCAACATCCCAATGTACTTTTCAGGTTTGCAACACTACCGACCCAATCTGAATCTGAATATCCAAGTAGATTGATCTCACTGTCTGCAACATACTTGAGCCCATAATCCACTGCACCTTTAAGGTACCTCATCACATGTTTTATTGCAATCAGGTGAACACGTCTGGGGTCAACCATGTACTGACTCATGGTGTTCACAGTGAAACATATATATGGTCGTGTATTCGTCAAATACATCAATAATCCAATCATCTTCATGTATAATGTAGCATCCACAACCTCTGAACTTGTATCATCCAACAAATTCATATTTTATGCCATCGGTTTATGGTCCAACACCCCGAACCTCTTCAGGATCTCCACAACATATTTTACATGACCAAGGAAGATCTCATCTGTCATACTTCTAATAAAAAATAGTAATGTATGAGACTAAGATCCTTCTTGTCAAACTCAGAGGCCAACTTCCTCTGTCACTAAAAACAAACCCTACTGTCCAGTGTGCCTCACTGGTTGCTCCCTCTATGATTGAGGAAAAATCCATACCCCATCTCTCCTGACTGGCTTCCTCCTCTATGAACCATGATTCTATCATGAATAACATGCATGCACAACTATAGCCCAATCAACATATTAAGGCAAAGAGTATCCACAATAGAACACCATGTGCATCATTGGTTCCTCACGTCTTCTATAATTGCAACAACAAATTTGACAAACACCTCTCTATGCAGCAATAACATTGCCTCTTTTACATTGTTTCCCCTTTCATATTTGCAAACGCGCCTTCACAAACTCAGACACCAGAATCAAGGTTGTTTTTGTTAGAATAAAAGAGATGTTCTCGTTTTTCCATAGACAATATAGTAATATGTCACCCAACCATACGCACGAAGCCACCCTCAAGCACCTTTAACCTTGACAAACATAATAATTCTGGAAGTAGACCTTAAAACCAATAGCCAACCAAGATAACATATCTCTCTCCAAGGCTTGCGTACCAAGCAAAGAATCCAAACCAGAACCAAAGCATAAAGTCCAACCATAACCAAAATCCAAACTTCCAGTTGTAGTCGCTGCAACTGCACTCCCTCTCCAAAACTTGCGAACTACTAGTCTATGTGAGCTGTGAGAGTGTGAAAATGACAAATGAGCTCTAGCGCCCTCTTGTTTATAGTGCTCTTTGTCACCTGTCTAGGCCGACTTCTTCTTTTAGATGTTAACACTTAAATATTAATTCTTTTATTGAGCCGACATGTCTTTTAGGGTTTCTCTTGCTTCCTAGAATATTCTAGTCTTGTCAAAAGGTTACACGTAGAGATTAATACCTCCCGCAGCTACCATAGTATCAAAATTCCATCCTATATAAGGAGGTATTAAGGGAAATGGTCTTGAGCACAAACATACCATTCAATCGATAACATCATCATAGCCACATAGGCTATCTCATGATCACGTAGATCAACTTACGAGCAACATCACCACTATCAATATCTTATGATAGCATCAATTGCATCATCTATCAAAGCCATACTCCACCTAATTAATAGGCATGACACTGAATAAGTCACTCACTCCATAGAGTGATATAAGGACCATTCTTCTAATTCAGACATATGTCCTAGAAGAATGATTTTCCCAACAAATGTTGAAATCTACGCCATGGGCTACAGATACCATTCTTACAAGAATATCAATCTTGAAATATTTTCTAATCGGGTCATATGTACCATAGAGATCCATCTCTACCTACATAACTTAGAAAATATTGGTCCTGAACCATTTTCCTAATCGAGCCACAATCTGTGCCTTAGGAAAATACAAGTGCATGATACGTGAACAATATGTTAGCCTGGACCATTCTCCACAGAGAGAATACCTGTCCACCAATAATCTGTTCTATCTGGACCATTCTCCACCTGAAGAATCTCTGTCCACCAACACACTGACTATCCATCTAGCTGGAAATCAACTCCAACACTAGTGGTAGTCTCCATGGCAGTCAGATAGTAGCATATTGTTACTATAATTTCATCCAATAGAACACAAATATGTCTATCCATAGTAGTATACAAATATTATCCAGTGGTACACAACCACTCCTAGTAGCAAATGACTACTAACCAATGATACACAGTCAGTACCAGTGGATCACATCCACCACAATAGCATACAACTACTGTCCAAAGACATACAGTCTCCACAACAATCATATCATCTGATATCAACGTGCATAAACAATGTCATGATACAAACTGAGTCATCTAGGCCATTCTTCCACTCACATCTGTGAGATCTGGAAGAGCATCTTCCCTAAGAAGGTAAAACATCAACCATGGCCTATCTGGACTGTTCTTCCTAAGCATAGAAGAATAATTGTCGTTGATTTATGAGCCTAGACCATTCCTTCGGCACTAATCACAATGCAACTTGGAGAGAATGAGTCTGCCCTAGGGAATGTTTTTCCCTGTTTGTTGCACCTGGACCATTCACCTAACTGGGCTATTCTTCTGACACTAATCACAGTGCAACCTAGAGAGAATGAGTCCCTTAGGGAATGACTGTATGGACCATTTCCTAATGGAAATAACTATCCTTCACCAACCTCCTATAACGAACCATTCTTCGAAACTGCTCACAATTGTGAACTTCGAAAGAATGACTGCCGGAGAGGTGGGCCATTCTGCTTTACCACTACTCAGAGTGACTGCCAAGAAGAATCATTGTCCTAGACCATTCCCCCACACTGGCCACAAGGGAAATCGTTGTCTATGGTACATCAACAATCTATCAGACCATTTTCATTATGAAAATGATTGTTCGATCTTGACCATTTTCCGAACTGAAAAAACGTTGTCCGTTAGAAATCTTGGGCCAATTTTCGGATTGGAAGGTGACTGCCCAACCTGGACCAGCTTGTCCTTTAAGTGCGCAAACTGTTCATCTTGGACAGAGGCTTTACCAAAATATCTGTTATCTGCTCATCTGTGGAGATATACTGGAGAACCACTTCTACCCTCTGGACTCTATTGTGGAGAAAACAATACTTGATCTCAATGTGCTTTGCCCTGTCATGGAACATCATGTTCTCTGAAAGCTTTACACAACTCTGATTATCACAATATATCACGGTTGAGTCCAACACCTGATCAAACAGTTCAGAAACCAACTTACAGAGCCATATTGTTTTCATACAAGCATCACAAGCTTCAATATACTCTGCTTCTGCAATGCTAAGTGCAAAAAACGTTTGTTTCCTACTAGCCCATGACATCATGTTTCAAAGCTCAAACTGAAATATATCCAAATAGCATTTCTTTTGTCAATTGCAGTCCCTGCCCAATCTGAATCGATAAATCCATGCAGTGGTATATCATAACTCAAACGTCCCACGAAGACATTTCAAGGCATTCTTTTGCAATTATTCAATTCTTCATGGCTAGGTTCCACCTGGAATTATTTTCACAACAAAGCAAATATTCGGCTGAGTATTTTCCAAATACATTAACGAGCCATTCAATTGTCGATACAGGGCTGGGTCTACTGGATCAAAGTCTCTCATCTTCTTTAGATCTGTCATCATGGGAGTTTTCCATGGATTTTCAATCCATCATCCCAGACTTCTTGAAGAACCATTTCAATACACTTCCTCCTTCATAGGAAGTTTTCACCACATTGTTGTTGTACATGAGAGGCTTTGCACTAGGTTGCTTGAATCCATACAAGGTCTTCTTCTATCTTCATACATGGGTCTCTCTCTGGTATACCTCAAAATCTTGAGGTTGTTCTATGTGCTTCTTCTTCAATTACTATGTTGAGAAGAATAGTCTTTACATCCATCTGATGTAAACTCCAACCCATGGATATTGCAAGAGATATAATGGATCAGGTAGAGGTATATCTGGTTACTGGAACAAGTTGCCATCATAGTCTTCTCCCTCCTTCTAGGAGAACCCTCTAGTCATGAGTCTCTCCTTGTATCTATCAATGCTTAAGTCTTTTTTAGAATTTCTCACATACATTGTTTTTCATCACAACTTTCTTCCATTCTTTCTGCTTGACTGCTTCTAGTGGGTTCAAACTAATTCAATCGGTTGTTCCGACTTTTCTTTCTTTCTTGGAATCTTCATGTTTTTCCTCATGTTTCTCTTTAATGTTGGAGTCCATGGAATCTTCTATAGATTACATGCCCTTCTTTTCTGAAGGCTCCAACGTTTTCCTTCCGCCATAGTAACATAAATGTAGATGGACAACCAAGGATATTCAAGGCTTCTTTTTGAAGAAGACTTCTTCTAGATTCAAACTGAACATGCGCTTCTTATCATGGCTGCTACTTCCAATGAAGAACATGGATAGATACTTCATAGTCTTTACGAATTATTCTTCAATGGATCATATCGTTGGGGATTAGCTCCCTCCTAATCTTGACTTCATGCCTTAATGAGAAATATGCATGCTCTTCTTTTGGAATTTTGTGATCAACTCCCTCTATCTGAGAGAGTCCATGCTTCTGTCTATTGCATCTCTCTTTGCTTTCTGTAAAGTGTCACAAGCATGTTCTGGTTTCCTTTTGATTCCTAACTTCCTTCGAGTCTGACTCCTCTGAGTCTCTTTAAGTTTGTTTCTCTCTGTTCTGATTGTTGCCCATCTGGAAGTTGTGTCATCCTTATAAACTTCTTCTTTGACAGCTTCCGCAAGGATTGTTCATCCAACATATTTCACAAGGGTACCTGCCCAGAACAAGAACAACAAGAGTAAACAAGAAATATCTATCTAGAGGAGATGTTAGTTCCTCTTGCAAACAAGTACAATAAGCATCTATATCAATGGTATTCATATGAAGTCAAGTATTTATTGCACCTAGCAATAATAGAACCTTTTAAAGATTGTTTTCACAATTGTAATGTAGCAACTATCACCCTTGATATATACAAATTTGAAGATTAAAAATTTAATCAAACTTGGAACCTGAAGCCTCAACTGCTATGGAGGGTGCGCTTATTCCTCTGAATGCACTGAATCCAAGATTACAACTTGGACAAGGTCTCTAGTACTTTCCCTGCAAACACACATATTTTTCTAGATGATATAATTTAGATAGCATATACAAGTGCATACCTTTGAAACCTAGTAGCATCGCCCAACTTGTCTTCCAATTTGAAACAATATACCATCTTGACAAGAGGATATTAGAAACTGAATCAAAGGATTAATGATTAGAACAAGATAGAAACTCTAAAATTTCAACTTTGACCACAAAATCAATTTGACCAAAAGTCAACCTTTGAATTTTGACTTTGACTTTGACTAGTCAACCTTTCACTTTGACTTTGACCAAAAAATCAAACCTGACATTTTTTCTAGCTGAGGGTACCAAGAGGTGTGATAGGCTAGGGTGCACTAGGATTTTAAGAAATTAGGTCAAAATCTTCATCAGAAGTGCCCGAACACAAGGGTTAAGGTTTGTTGCAACTACATAATTAGAAAACCTAGTTGCAGCTGTAACGGGTGCCATAACAAGCTTAACAAATAACTTCTCAATCTATCTTCCAGTATTTAGACTATATGAAGATAGTGTGGGACCATAACCTGTTAGAATAAAAGATATGTGCTCATTTTTCCATAGACAATATAGCAATATTGTTACCCAACCATAGGCACGAAGCCACCCCCAAGCACCTTTAACCTTGATAGACAAAATAATTCTGGAAGCAGACCTTAAAACCAATAGCCAACCAAGATAGTGTATCTCTCTCCAAGTATAGCGTACCAAGAAAAGAATCCAAACAACAACCAAGGCAAAAAGTCCAATCATAACCAAAATCCAAAATCCCAGTTGCAGTAGGTGCAACTGCACTCCCTCTCCAAAACTTGCGCACCACTAGTCTGTGTGAGTTGTGAGTGTGAAAATGGAAAACAAGCTCTAGCACCCTCTTATTTATAGTGCTCTTTGTCACTTTTCCAAACCAACTTCTTCTTTTAGAGGTTAACACTTAAATATTAATTCTTTTGTTGAGTCGACATGTCTTCTAGGGTTTCTACACATCTGTTTAGGGTTTCTCTTGCTTCCCGGAATATTCTAGTCTCGTCAAAGATTACACTTAGAGATTAATACCTCTTGAAGATACCATAATATCAACACTTTCCATCTGATAGGATTCTCTTTGCATTCCCAATTGGATATACAATGGATTTGCATTCAATCAATCACCTCTTTCCTAGCCATTGCTTCCAACAACAAATTGCAGGTAATCCAAAACATGGAAACCATAGTTCTTATCTTGTATTTTCCCCAAGGTAATCGTTCCACTCTTACACTTTTCCATATGCATTTCTTGTGAATATCATTTTACATAAACATGCACTAGCGGTTCAAGTGATCGTGACATAACAATGCTGAACAATTTGTATCATCATTGACGCTTACTATGCCAAAGACTTGGCTCCAAGCATATGCAAACGCCAACCATGAACAAGAATCGACTTCTAAAGAATTAATCTGGTAGTTTCACAACTCCTCTTTATCCCTGGACTTAAAAAATATTTAGGCTATGATACCAAAATGATGCAGCGCTAACACTGCCCACAACGTACAAGAAGGCGGGATGGCCCCTACAGGCTTATGTTGCACGTATTGGATCATTGTCAGTATCATAAAATAGTTACAACAATATATTTTTGTATAGGCCTCTCTCATAAGCCTCTCTAGCATATTTATTCACACCATATTGTCGTCAAAGGCATTCTTATTTCATATTATACAAATTCCACCCACAACATTCTCATGCTCATAAACCCACTGGCATTTTATCAATATACAGTGTCATCATCTGCGTTGTAGGATTTGAAACAATGCCATATTCTTTCTCTTCCTCGTGGTAATGCTATTACTTGGATATTTTGAAACGATGTCATCGGTCATTTTCATCGCTACTAGCACCACATGGTGCACACAGTCACATCCAAAATTAAATAGATTGAAAATTGCAAATCCCTTTTTGTCCCGCCCGTGATCACCTAATCGATCTGATTCCATGAATTTTCACATCGTCATTCAATGTTTTAATTCTTAATCTTTTATGAACTCACCACGTAGATTCCTGACTTGATTATCCTTGCCTCAGACAGATGAGACGTGGTTGTTGAAAAGACTGTGCGCACTGAGATCCAATTCTACCATTGAAACCATCGATCAAATAAACTACTTAAAATACAACACTTTGGTGGATCCTTCTACTTGGCAGCTCCACCGTTTTGGCAGCTCAATGGTAATGTCTCACAAATTTCTGTAGAGGTTGTCTTTTGGTATCATGATATCTCCACCAACGTCGACAACGCCACAATAGGAAACCATGCCTATGATATTTTAAATAAATTCGTAGACGTTCATAGGATCACGGGCACCGTCGAGGCCCTAAGCTTCAAGGATTTCCACAGCGCACAAATCTGGGTCGCCCTCATCAAATTTCTCTATGTAGATATGTTGGACACCATGGACCATTCTATGTCATACCATTTGGTCTCCAGATTAAATTCAGGAGGAGGAGCACTCGATAATTCATTTGGCTTCTTCACTTTTCAAACAGATTGAAGCTCAGAGAAAATATTGAGTATTATACTCAATGCCAATGCTATAAGATCGCTCCCCACTATAGTAGATCCTGAACGGGCCATTCCTAGAAGCAAACAAGCCATGACCACACAAATCATAAGTCTTTCTCTATCAATCACCAACTGATTTTTAACCAAAACGGCCACCACCTGTTTTGTTTTGTAGTTGCTGCCTGAATATACACTGATATGTGAATAAGTAGTAAAAGAGAGAAATTGGATAGTAAAGGAGCGTTGAGAACAAGATAATGTACTGGAATCCAAATATCCCTCCTCTTCCACACGTTCCACACAACCCATAAGAGAAAATAAATTACTGGAACTAACCAAATGCACCAGGCTACCAGATCTTCTATCCTGGGAAGAATTATAATGTGCACTTCGTTTTCCATATTTATTACACCCAAGGCGTTTCTTAGACGAGGGAATATCCATTGTAATTTGAAGATATGACGACGAGATTCCATATTACAGTCGGTGGCTTTAGATTTTGGACATGGAGCCAACTTTGCAACGGCAGGCGCCGCTGCTCATGATGTTGATTCCTTCATTGCTCGCATCTCTCTCATTGTTCGGATCAATCACACCAAATCCAAATGTAAGCTATCTCTCTTATTTTCCCAGGCCCTCCTGTGAGGGAGTTAGGCCTGGTCCCGCTCTGATACCATGTTGGTTTTTCATAAGAGATGATATTATGTGTATATATATATATATATATATATATTATTATTATTATTATTTAACATGCAAAAGGATCACCACTGTAAGATAGATATCCATAGAACAACAAGATATATCCTCAGGGAAACCCTCAAGGGGGAGAAAACCCTGCAAACTTTCCTCAGTATAGATTCCTCTAACATGTACAATGTTATACAATGCTCTTTCACGAAATCAAGACCAAAGCGACCCAGACACGAACCAAGAATAGCCTCCTAGATAAGTGTGTACTATTCTCTTGTACTTATATTCAATAAGTGATCAAAACGACTCTATATAACCTCTATTTATACTCTAAAAGACCTAAAATACACGACTTATCAATAAACCCTTTCACAATTACACATAGGAATAACCAATACAATTACACTTAGGAATAACTTCCGAAATTACATAAAATATTAACACTCCCTCTTAATGAGGAAGGTATTCTATCCGAAACAGACTCTGACACTGTCGCCATCCACACGAGCTCATGACCATTGACTGTCGGACAAATGAATCTATACATCACATGAAATCCATATTGACTTCACAACATGCATCCAGGGTTGGTGGGTAGCTCTCCAATAGATACATGTCATCATGAGACTATCCAGTTTCCCGTAGAAAACTCGAATATCTTATGCATGACATCCAGTACCCTACGATAACATATGTACCTTGTCTCTTTAGCATGCATCCAGGGCCAGTGGGTAGCTCTCCAATAGCTACAACATGTCATCATGACATCCACTACCCTATGATAACATCTGAAGCCATTACTCCCTCTGAATAGGGACTACGTCGAGCTTGTCCCTGAAGTACTCAAACTTCATCCTTGACAATGGCTTTGTCAGCACATCCGCAACCTGCTCATCGGTAGCCACATATTGGAGCCTCGCTGCTCCTTTCTGCACCATATCCCTAATCTATTGATACATGATTTCGATATGCTTCGACCTATCATGAAACACCGAGTTTTCTGACAACTTTATACAAATTTGGTTTTCGCACAAGATACGGGTCACCTCCATTGCAATATCGAATAATCCAGTCAACAATTTCCAAAGCCACACTGCTTCGTGACTCGTTGCACATGTTTCCACATAATATACCTCAACTATACTAAGTGCTATGCATGACTGCTTCTTACTGATCCAGGAAATCATACCCTATCCCAAAGTGAAGCAACATCCTAATGTATTGTTCTGGTTTGCAACACTACCAGCCCAATCTGAATTTGAATATCCAAGTAGATTGATCTCACTGTCTGCAACATACTCGAGCCCATAATCCACTATTCCTTTAAGGTACCTCATCACATGTTTTACTGCAATTAGGTGAACATGTCTAGGGTCAACCATGTACTGACTTAGGGTGTTCACAACGAAACATATATCTGGTCCTGTATTCGTCAAATACATCAATGATCCAATCATATGCATGTACAATGTAGCATCCACATCCTTTGAAGTCGTATAATCCAAAAAGTTCATATTTGATGCCATCGGTGTAGCCATCCGTTTACGGTCCAACACCCCGAACCTCTTCAGGATCTCCACAACATATTTTCCCTGACCAAGGAAGATCTCATCTGTCATACTTCTAATCCCAATAGTAATATATGAGACTAAGATCCTTCTTTTCAAACTTAGAGATCAACTTCCTTTGTCACTAAAAACAAACCCTACTATCCAGTCTGCCTCACAGGATGCTCCCTCTATGACTGAGGCAAAATCCATACCCCAACCCTCTTGACTGGCTGCCTCCTCTATGAACCATGATTCTATCATGAATAGCAGGAATGCACAGTTGTAGCCCAATCAACATATTAATGCAAAGAGTATTCACAATAGAACACCATGTGCATCACTGCTTCATCACTTCTTCTATAATTGCAGCAACAAATTTGACAGATACCTCTCTACATAGAAATAACATTTCCGATTTTCCAGTGTTTCCCCTTGCATATTTCCAAACATGCCTTCACAAACTCAGACACCTGAATCAGGTTTCTTTCCATCTAAGAGGATTCTCTTTGCATTCTCAATTGGATATACAATGGATTTTCATTCAATCACTCACCTCTTTCCTAGCCATTGCTTCCAACGAAAAATTGCAGATAATCCAAAACATGGAAACCATAGTTGTTCTCTTGTCTTTTTCCCAAGGTAATCATTCCAATCTTACACTTTTCCATATGCATTTCTCATGAATATCATCTGACATAAACATGCACCAGCAGTTCAAGTGAACGTGACATACTTAACAATGCCAAACATTTTGTATCATAACTGACGTTGACTATGCCAAAGACTTGGCTCCAAGCAAATGAAAATGCCAACCATGAACAAGGTTCGACTCCCAAAGCATTAATCTGGTAGTTTCACAACTCCTCTTTATCCCTGGCCTTCAACAAATTTTAGGCTATCATACCAAACTGATACCAAAATGATGCAGCACTAACGCTACCCACAATGTACAACAAGGCGGGATGGCCCCTACAGGCCTTCATTGCATGTATTGGATCATTGTTGGTATCATAAAATAGTCACGACAATATATTCTTGTATAGGCCTATTTTATAAGCCTCTCTAGCATATTTATTCACACCATATTGTCGTCAAAGGCATTCTTATTTCACATTATACAAATTCCTCCCACAACATTCTCATGCTCATAAACCCACTGGCATTTTATCAATATACAATGTCATCATCTACATTGGGGGATTTGAAACAATGCCATCTTGTTTCTCTTCATCATGGTAATTCCATTACTTGGATATTTTGAAACGATGCCATCGGTCATTTTCCTCGCTACCAGCGCCACATGGTGCACACAGTCACATCCAAAATTAAATAGATTGAAAATTTCAAATCCCATTTTGTCCCACCTGTGATCACCTAATCGATATGATCCCATGATTTTTCACATAGTCATTCAATGTTTTAATTCTTAATCTTTTACCAACTCACCACGTAGATTCCTTATCTCGATTATCCTCACCTCAGACAGATGAGATGTGGTCGCTAAAAAGACTCTGTGCACGAAGACCCAATTCTACCATTGAAACCATCAATCAAATAAACTTCTTAAAATATAACACTTTGGTGGATCCTTCTACTTGGCAGCTCCACCGTTTTGGAAGCTCAATGGAAATGTCTCACAAATTTTCGTAGAGGTTGTATTTTGGTATCATGATATCTCCACCAAATTTGACAACTCCACAAAAGGAAACCGAGCCTACGATATTTTAAAGAAAGTTGTAGACATGCACAGGATCATGGGCACCATCGGGGCCCTGAGCTTCAAGGATTTCCACATCGCACAACTCTGGGTCGCCCTCATCACATTTCTCTATGTAGATCTGTTGGACACAATGGACCATTCTATGCCATACCATTTGGTCTCCAGATTAAAGTCGAGAGTAGGAGCACTCGATAACTCATTTGGATTCTTCACTTTCCAAATAGAATGAAGCTCATAGACAATATTGAGTATTATACTCAATGCCAATGATGTAAGATCGCTCCCCACCATAGTAGATCCTGAACGAGACATTCCTGGAAGAAAATAAGCCATGACCACACACATCATAAGTTTTCTACTATCAATCACCAACTTATTTTTAACCAAAACGACCACCACCTCTTTTGTTTTGTAGTTGTTGCGTGAATATATGTTGATATGTGAATAATTAGTAAAAGAGAGCAATAAGATAATAAAGGCGTGCTAAGAACAAGAGCATATCCTAGAATCCAAATAGCCCTCCTCTTCCATGCCTTCCACACATCCCATAAGAGAAAATAAATTACTGCAACTAACCAAATGCACCAGGCTACCAGATCTTTTGTCCTGGGAAGAATTATAATGTGCACTTTGTTTTCCATATTTATTACACCCAAGGCGTTTCCTTAACGAGGGCGTATCCATTATACTTTGAAGATATGATGATGGGATTTCTATTTATGAGTCCATATTTACAGTCGGTGGATTCATATTTCAGGAATGGAGCCAACTTTGTTGCGGTAGGCGCCACTGCTCATTACACTGATTCCTTCATTGCTCCCATCTCTCTCACCATTCAGATCAATCCCACCGAATCCAATGCAATCTATCTCTCTTATTTTCCCAGGCTCCCTCATAGGAGCCTGGG
>JASDQU010507783.1:75409-86835 GCA_032191745.1 Picea mariana | reverse complement strand
AAAAAAAAAAAAAAAACTATTCATTCAGTAAATTCAGTGTTTTGAAATGGATTTACTCTCCACCTTAACATGGATCATGGATATCTATGCTAGTTTATCTAAATATGGTAAATAAGATAAATAACTCTCGGACCTGGACTGTAGAGCACCTGACTTCTCTAAATCCATACCTTGCAACACTCAATGTGTCCAGTGAGAAAACGAATGAAAAGCGGATGAGAGCAGAAGTGATCTGCCTTAATCTGTTTGATAGAATTTCCATGGACTGGGGAGCTCTCAACTGCGTTTCCGTCTTCTGTCCTCTTTTTTTCTTCTGCTGAGTTAATGTGAGTACAACCGCCAACTTCTTCAACGGGCTCCGTGACAGGAAACTGGGAAGGAGTTGGAGATGGAAGATCTAATCCTTCGAATCTGGAAGGACAGAGGAAGCTGCCATGATTAATGTCATGGATGGGCAATGGTTGTGGCCATTGAACCTGTAGTTCAGGTGCCAGAAATATGTTCGATAACTGAGCGTTGATTTCGCAGTCTTGTAGTGACAGGAGTTGGTCGACACCATTGTCGTGTGCTTCATCGCTTGATAGAAGAACCATCTCAAAAGGATTGAGGAGGTAGTCATAATATTCCTCTGCTGCACTAAAATTTTCCATTTCCACGGCTTCGAAAAAGAAATTGTACTATGAACTTCTGCTCTTCGGTTTATATCAAAATTATAGCTATGAGGGGATATTGACAACCGAATCCCTACTCATACTGGCGCTATTATGCTCCTGATTAGGAGAAGCTGAACGGGCATTATGTAACAGTTCCTTTTTCACCTCCCCTCTGCGTTATTTTATGCTGTTAACGTGCTTAACGCCACGAGAAGACCTATAATGACCTCTCTTAAAAATTTCGTCTGATTTCTTTGGTACAGTCACTTTCGGGTAGTGGAAGAACGAATCATTTACATCCTCGTTCTAATCTCCACTAAATTGCAGTAATCATAATTTCATGCACAGATTCGAATCTGGAATTTTTTTTCTCTACAATTATAACATCGTCCTTAACGATAACGCTCGAAGAGTGTTGTACTGTACATGCAATGAAAGTCTCCAACACGTGTATGTATATACCATAAAAAAAGCCTTTGATATTGTTCTACAGGTATCCTGGTGACCTCAGTTGGAACGTGATAAGGTTATTGTTCTACCAACAGTGACCGGACACTGATATTGGTGTTAAGTAAAAACGTTTTTGGAGGTTTTTTTAACCAATTGTAATTTTTTTCAAATTCAATAGATTTGCCCCCGGATGGGGTGGTATTGCGGTCCACATGGCAGGCTATGGGCGAAGGGGGAGGCCAGCAGAGCACGGAGCCATGTGCTCGGCTTGTGCCCACTGCAACCACCACCCCTGGGGATTAAATTGCATTCAAAACTGATGGGAGGGGCATTAACCCAACCCCCCTCGACCACCTCTATGCATAGAGCTATGCAGAATTCGTTTTGCATTATCCCCTGGTTGTTTGGTTTCGACTCCGGCTCTGTGGTTTTCATGGTCTTTCGGGCGTTCTTCATCTTCCACCTTGGCTCTGCAGAMTTTCTGCAGACGCCAAGCTTCACCATGCCACGGCAACKCTTGCRTMCACGCAGGGGCTCTCCCTGGCACCCTCGACGCCCTCGCACTTCCTCCTCGCCCTCTGGTTCACCCACCCCAGCCCTGGACTGTTTGGCTGTCGTTGACACCTCTTAGACCCCGGCATGGTGTTCTCCCTCTGTCAAGCATTCCTCTCCTACCCCGGCGCCGAGCCATGGTCGACCCCGTCGCAATCTAAAGACGCCCTCTCCCAATCTACCACGTGAACACTCCGCCATTCTGCATGACTTAGTTTTTGAGCTCCGTGATGGAGTGAATGACCTCCAGTTCCGTGTCCAACAGATGGAGGGAAGGCTTTCAGTCCTTCTCCAGATTCTCGCCACTCCCCCTCCAGTCGCTCCTGAGGATTCCAGTGATGCTCCTCTCACTACAAGCGACCATGCGAGCAGCCATCAGCAAGCTGCCACAGAAGAAAGCCCGTAGTCTGACGGGAAGGCAGGTAAACCAGTGCCCATGACTGCTCTCGCGTGGAAGGAGACTTCGGCAAGCAATGTAGGAGGGGATGACGATGCAGTGTCGGCAGCGGTAGTAGAGGAGAAGGACACCAGCATCTAGGTGCACGAGGACAAGGGCAACGACGCCACGGACATGCAGTGGACTGCCAGCGGGACACCTGTCATCGAGGAACCCTGGCCTGGCCTCTTGCCCGAGTATGTCCCAGATTATACAAAGCTTGTTCCATACTTTAGCTCTAGTGGCTCTCAGGGTAGTTAAATAGTCTGGTTTTCTCTAAAACTGTTAGAATTTTTTGCTACTTGCTATATACGGTTGGCTGAACTGGTTTCTCCTTATGGAGCAGTTCAGTAATTACAACCGATTGACTCAGTTAATGTACTCTTGATCCTGGTTCTTAGAAGGATTTTTATATATAATACAAACACTTACAAAAAAAAAATCAATAGATTTGGAATTTTGATAAAATTTTCAACATGCAAAATTTAGTGAACATATTTAGATAATGATTGAACTTTTAGTGTTCTTTTACTACAAGACACAGATAGATTTAGGCAAAAAAAGAAGATCCTTTTGTTACAACATTATGATACTTCATTTTCGCCTACACTTTTTGGTATTTATTTCCATTAAATTGAACATTGTTATACTCTTTTTGGTATTTATATCCATTAAATTGAGCACGGTTAGAAGAGAAGGAATGCATTTGTATTCAGGTGGTTGGCCTGGTTGTAGTCAGTCTTACTGCAGATGATATTGTCTTCTTGCAAAAACTATTGACAAACTATTAATCATCCTTACAAATTCAAAGTTTTTCATAAATTCTTCAAAAACCGTGTACCATTATTATTGATAAAATCTATATCATGATAATTAAACCTAAGAAAAAAAATTATTTTCTAATTTTATGTGGTGATAATATTTTTGAAGAGATGCAATCTTAAAAGTACTTCCTTACTTATTTCTATATATAATGTTGATAATAGAATCATTGATGTTGGAAAGCTTACTATGGTCTTGAAAATATATGTAGAAATGATTTTCAAGGCTAAATAGTTATTCTTGTTATTCTACATGTTTGTGAAGTTTGGGTCTGCATGTGTCTCATGATACCTGGAATAAAATTGAACAATCCAAAAGAGTTTTATGATCCATACTTTTAAAATCCAATGCAACACTCCTTACCTCATTCTCTTGATTGAAGCTAGATTTACTTGTATGAAGTTTAAAGTAATGATTAATTATTTAGAATATAAGCATAAATAGTTGAAGTTGAGCAATGATAGGTTCTTTGTTATTGCTTTAGTATGAGAAGTGTTATAATTTCTTTAGAGCAATAGCTACCACAGGCCCACCATAGGTTCATAAGAGGTTGAGTTAAAGGTTATGAGGTTTGGATTAACTATTGGAACATAAAAGAAAGACAATCAAATTAATAATATCAATAATATTAAACCTTACATCCTTATGAAGTTAGAAAAAAAAGACTTAAAATGACACTAAAATTATTAGTAAGAGGCTGAAATATTGCAAAAAATTTACTAACCATAATTTGGTCCATCAAAACTAGTTTTCCAACATTATGAACTTATAATCAAAATAGATAGTGTTACTACTAGGACCACCCCATGTTAAAAACACCTTGGATGAGGGTGTTTGTGAAATTTGTCATATAAAGGAGGTTGAAAATGGACATCGTTTCCTTTTAACATGCCTTACCTTTATAATATAAGACATACTTTTTGTCAAATCCTTAACTTAAACAATTTTGAGGACCTCTTAGGTTACCAAAGCCATTATTACCTTGGCACTTTCATTTCTACCATGTTCAATTATCTCCATATTGAAATCTCCAACATTATGAGCTTAGAAATCAAAATAAATATTGCTAAGATTACCACCAATGCTTGACCTCCATAGTAAAAACATCTTGAGATGAGCTCATATGTAAAATTTGTGATACAAAAGAAGTTGGGATAACCAATTCCATTTAACATGCCCTACTTTTAATAATATAAGACATAATTTTTACTAGTTTCATAACTAAAACACTTTTCAAGAACTCCTAACTTATGAAAAATAATGACCTCACATTTGCTTTTATTTTTTTATTTCATAATGAATTGGTAAAATCCATAGCCTTACATTGGAGAAAACTTCTATTTCTTTATCTCATAATAAATTGGTAAAATCCATAGCCTTACATTGGAGAGATGCACGGTTCAAATTTGTGTACCCCATATTAAAGTGATTATATGTACCAGGCATTGATTGAAGCACATATCAACCCTTTGTTAATCCTCCATAAACAAGAAAAGGAGGAAAGAAAAATGGAAGTCACTAATCAATAGGTAAAACATCTCATTTCTACTCTCAAGGAAATGATGAGAGGATCAAAGGAAAATATGTGGGAAATCAACCAAACCCACAGCGTCATGCTATGCATCCCATTTTTTTCCATGACCTTGTTCCACCCCTCCCATTACCAACTCGCATTGAAACCAAGGTGAATCAGTCGCAAGTGACTAGATGGATCCTCATTGGACCTACAAATTAAGCCACTTCAAGGTGCACAGGCCCCACAACACCAAGAGTTCTTGGTCAATACTACTGCCCCATCCGTGACATCTATCCACCCTGCACAGAAAATAGAGAAACAAATCAGAAAGAGGAAGCCTCGACATGTACCAAAACAAAGCAAAGGAAGAAATAAAGATTGTTATAAATATGAGCCTTTACAGAGATATTGTGATTTTTGTTGGAAATAGTAAATATAAGTCGGTGAGATCTTCATGTCTCCACCGATTTGTTTGTTAGTCAATCTATCAGTAGTCAAATTAGCAGTTCGTCTGACAGTCTACAAGTGCAAAGTTGCACGTTTACTCAAAGTCAGTGGGAAAACAGGAGAGTTATAAATGAAGCCAATCTTTATCTTCTAGAGTTCAGTTAAGTGGTTGAAGAGTCAAACATATTAATGGTAGTTTTTAATGTTAAGTCAATCTTAGCTTATGTAGGAAGTCTTAGTCGGACTCCATATAAGTCCGAGTGTTTTAATTAATTAGATGATGCAGAGTAATACAGAGAAGAGGAAGATAGGTAGAAGATTAACAGCAACAGTTGAGGAGTTGAAGAAGTCTGAGCACAAGATCTATGTCTATAAAGTCAGTAGAAGAACTCATTGGAGCCGAAGCTCATCTTAGTTATTGTATTATGTAACCGCATGTAATGCGCTAAAGTTTATTAATATCAAGCAATTCATATTTCTGAGTTTATGTGTTAAGCATAGCATTTTGTTATTCTCCATTTATAAATTGTTCTTTAAAGCATTTTATATTACAGCATGTAGCATTTCATGTAGTCTATGAACTACGTGACAAGTCCTGAGAATTCAGTGACGAAGCTTGTGGCATGCAGTATTTTGTCACTGCGTTGCGCAGAATTTCCTTATGTGTTGTGAATCCAAGTTTTGTTCGTTGCGCACTGGATTCAAGATCTGGTATCAGAGCTAGTTGATCAAAATCAGGTTCTATCAGAACAAGTTCAAGAGTAGAAACTCTGTTGAAAATGGCTTCCACCTCAAATATGCAACCTCCCACTTTTACAAGAAAGAATTATGAGATGTGGTCCTTGACCATGAATTTGTTGTTTCGAGGTTAATATGTATGGGAGATAGTCGAGAATGGCTATGTGGAACCAGTAGATCAAGAAGCATATAATGCCCTCGCACAAGTTGAGAAGGATGTCTTGAAAGATCAAAGAAAGAAGGATGGAAAGACATTGTTTTACATACATCAAGCCATGCATGAGAGCATACTTCCAAGATTTGCATCAGCAAAACAAGCCAAGGAGGAATGGAACATATTACAAACCTCTTATCAAGATATGGACAAAGTAAATACTGCAAAACTGCAAACTCTTAGAAGAGATTTTGAAACTCTGTCAATGAAAGATACATATACAGTAGATTCATTCTACACCCATGTCATTGGACTAATAAATCATATTAAGTCTCATGGTGAAACCATAGAAGACAGAAAATTTGTTGAGAAGGTACTTAGGAGTCTTCCTCCTAAATTTGATACCCTTGTTGTGATTCTAGAACAGAGCAAAGACTTGAGTCAGTTTATCCTAGATGAACTGCAAGCTTCCCTCATTAATCATGAACATAGATTGAATAAGTCAAATATGTCCTTAGAGGATGCATTTTCCATGCAGTCATCTTTAAGCTGTGGAAGAGGAAGGGGGAGAGCTAACTCTAAAAGAAAAGGAAGAAGTTCTATCATAGGTGGATATAGTAGTAGTTCTAGAAATACTGGTGGAAGACGTCAAAACCCAAGTACCAATCAGCGAAGTGGTTAGAGAAGGAAGGAAAGAGAATCAGAATCACATTGGAAGGCAGGAAAGAGAATCTTTGTGAATGTGTGTATTTTCCAGTGTATCTTTTCCATTCTTTTATTGAAATTTTGTTTACAGTAAAATATTGTACAAGGTTAAAATCTACAATACTTGTGTAGTGGATGCAGGAAAAGGGATCATGCTTTCCTATACGACTCACAAAAGGAGTATCGAGGCTATACATAACTAGACAAATAAAGGGAGGGGTGGAACAACATCCATGATTCCACTCATTAGCACTCTCATTGTGGCTAGATTTGAAGAGTGAGGGACACTCTTTCTTAAATGGTTTCACAATGTTGTGTTCGTAGACTGGGTCTCAGTCACTCACGAGGTATACTGAGGGGCGCACAATAAGTCTAAGGCCTTATTCCTTAGTTTCCAGTATTCTCTTAATAG
The DNA here is from genome assembly GCA_032191745.1 of Picea mariana. Lineage (NCBI taxonomy): Eukaryota > Viridiplantae > Streptophyta > Pinopsida > Pinales > Pinaceae > Picea > Picea mariana. The sequence continues at coordinate 79,950 of JASDQU010507783.1, read as the reverse complement.
GAGAAACTACATGAGTAATAGGATCTCTTCCAGTTATGTCATATTCCCAATGATCAAGGTCAAAAGTACTTGAAGGGAATGACACATGGCACCCTTGGAGTACACCAATACATCCTAAAGGGCATGGCATTCATGGAACCCTTAGCCTTTATTTCAAGGTCAAAAGTGCTTGAAGGGCATTATGCATGGAACCCTTGGAGTACATATGTACCCTTGAAGGGCATTATGCATGGAACCCTTGGAGTACATATGTACATCTTGAAGGGCATGGCGTCCATGGCACCCTTAGACTTTGTTAATCAAAATTTCTAATATAAGGTGAAACATGTAAATTAACCAGGGAAAAGTAATAAAATAGATGATAGAGTCATGCTAAAAAACTTTGGAAAACAATTTTGTGGAAAGGGATTAAATGTTAAAGAACAACTAAATTATTTAAGAATTCATGGGTAATTGGGAGATTAGACTAAACAAAAATATAATTAAATAAAGAAATACAAACAACCTGGAAGGGAACTAAAGATGTGCATGATAGTATTAAAAGTGAATAAATAAATAACAATTATTAGTTTCATGAGAAATATTTATATAAGGGGATTAATTGAGGAAATTCCCAACTCATTGAATAATCAACTAAAAAATGGTTGGCTCTAGAGTTAATAGGAGTTCAATATTAATTCAAAATACTAAAATATCTCATCTAGATTAGTGGAGGATATCTAAGGGACAACTAGGAGAAATATTAGGGAATTCAAAAGTGGGTGAGGAAAACTGATGTTTAAATAAAAATACAATGGGGTAATTTTAGGTGCAAACTTGCATGAGAGTGACATGTGGATGGGTGAATATTACACTTATGTTGTTTCCTAAAAATTAAATAATTATGAATGAGGGACTAGGTGTCAAAGTAAATTTTACCTATAAAATAAAGAGAGGAGAAGGTTGAAGAGGGGGAGTCTATCCTATGGTTGGATGGCGATTGTAATGACAGGTGACTTTTGTGAATTTCTATTATGAGTTGGACAGTGAAGGTGTTAAGAGGTGAGATCCTCTCACTTGTGAGTGGGCACTCCACAACTAATTTTGTGGTTGGTTTTGTATAGCCCCATTGCGGCTCAGGGGACAAAGGGGAAGAAGAGTGCATGTTGTGTTGGAAGGGAGGCATTTTGTAAGTCCTTTAGTAGATTGTAAAGCTTGGTAAGGAGTAACAAAGGTTCGATGAAAGAGACACAAAATCAACGAATTGATATCTGAGAGCTTCTCTAAGAGGAAAATCAATGGATTCCGGTGAACGATAACTCTTTCAATTGTGCATTGATTTTTGTATCATTATATGTATTTATGAAATGAGAGTCTATTGTGTCATTTTTATAAATAAATAAATGATGATTCTTGGATTCAAATTGGGTTTAAATTTTATGGGTGTTACAAAATTTGATGGGTGTTATAGTATTCCCCAGCCACAATTTTACCCATTGAATTGTTGGTTGTGGAGCCTAATTATATTCTTGATTCAGAAGTCTTTGTTTTCAGTCGTGTTTATACCCCATGAAGACCATACACCCCTCCATGCAGGGGGGTTGCATGGGGGTCTTTCCCCCCCTGTGGGATCCAGGGGGCTTGTAAATGTATATTGAAATTTCATAGTAAATATGGATCGTTCATTATAAGGTCACAGATCTGACAGTAGAAGTTATGTTAGGGTTTTTTTCCCTAGAAGGAAACCCTCCTTTATGAGGGAATTGTATTACGGCTATGTATCATTGTGAATATTGTATTCTGAGATAGGAGACTATGAGAGAAAAAAGAGGAAGTTGCAGCGAGTGTGTTGTAGGTTGTATCCCTTCATTTGTTGGATAATAATAAAGGAAGGACCTAAAAATTTCTCTGGTGGACGTAGCCCACACTAGGTGAACCACATATATCTGTGTCTCTATTGTATTGTGTATCTTTTGTGTTTTATTTCCACACTTGTATTATTTTATTTCTCTGCAATCCTATTTTTCTAACAACAAGCTTCACAGAGAAAGGTAACTCGCAGAAAAACAGGGTTCCTAGTTCGAGTGGGAGAAATGGCGGAAGATGGAAAGTTTAGGGTCGATAAATTTAGTGGCCAAAACTACCAATTATGGAAGATGTAGATGGAAGATTATTTATATTAGAAGGATCTATTCCTACCATTGGGTGGAATAGCAAAGAAGTTGACAGCCGTGAAGGATGAAGAATGGGAGGTTCTTGATAGAAAGGCACTAGGAACGATATAGCTAAGCCTAGTAGCATCGGTGGCTTTCAATATTTCGAAAGAAAAGACAATGAAGGAGTTGATGGACACATTGGCTAAACTATATGAAAAACCATCATTGTCCAATAAGGTATTTCTAATGAAGATATTATTTAATATGAATATGTCAGAAGGTGGGTCTGTTGTAGATCATTCAAATGAATTTAATATGGTTACTAATCAAATAGGTTATGTAAAAGTGGACTTTGATGATGAGGTCAAGGCTCTTCTAATCTTATGCTCATTGCCAGAAAGTTGGAACAGCTTGGTCATGGATGTAAGTAACTCTATCTCTGGTTCAAACACTTTAAAATTTGATGATGTTGTTGGTTTTATCCTTAGCAAGGAAATGCGACGAAAAATCACAGGTGAGACATCAGATAATATGTTAAATATGGAGAACAGGGGAAGACAAAACGATAGAGGAAAGGGCTTAGGGAACCGCGAGAATTCTAGGAAGGGAAGATCCAAATCCAGACTGGGAAAGATAGAGTGTTGGAATTGTAGGAAGAAAGGACATCTGAAGAAATACTACAGAGATCCAAAGAAACAAACAGATGGAGAGCAGGAGAAAAATCAGGGAGCAAATGTAACTGGTGATGTGTTACAATATGCTTTGATTCTTTCTGTAGATAATATTTCTGGGTCTTGGGTAGTAGATTCAGGGGCTTCATTTCATGCCACACCCCATAGGAAACATTTTCTAGATTATGTTCAAGGTGATTTTGGGCAGGTTCATGTGGGTGATGATGCACCATGAAAAATTGTTGGAATGGAAAAGGTAAAAATAAAGCAAAGGAATGGAAACCAATGGTTGTTGAAAGAGGTAATACATGTTTCATATCTAAGGAAAAATATAATTTCAACAGGGCAGATGGAAAGTGAAGGTTGTATATCTATATTTACAAATAAGGCATGGAAGGTCACCAAAGGACCATTGGTGATAGAAAAAGGAGAGAAGGTATGTACATTATATTTATGTATTGGGAATATTGATTCTTCTATCTCTTTAGCTTCTAGATGAGTGGATGTAGCACTATGGAATCATAGGCTTAGACACATGAGTTAGAAGGGGATGTTGATAATTCACAAAAGAAATTTGTTGCCAGACCTTAAACAAATTGATTTGGATTTCTGTGAGCATTGTGTTTATGGAAAACAGAAGAGAGTCATATTTCTCAGAGTTAGAAAAGAAAAGAAGAGTGAAAGGTTAGAGCTTCTGCATACAGATGTATGAGGATTAACTCAGGTATCATCTCTTGGTGGATCTCGTTATTATGTTACTTTCATTGATGTTGCAACTAGAAAAACTTGGGTTTATTGCATTCGACAAAAATCTGATGTTTTTGATACTTTTAAGAAATGGAAATCTCTGGTTGAGAATGAGACAGAAAAAATGTTGAAGTGTCTCATATCAAACAATGGAGGTATATATTGTAGCAATGATTTTGATGATTAATGTTCATACCATGGAATTCGTAGAGAGAAGACAGTTCCAGGAACACCACAAGAAAATGGTGTGTCAGAAAGGATGAACAGGACAATCTTTGAGCATGCAAGGAGTATGAGATTGCAAGTTAGGTTGTCCTTATAGTTCTGGGTAGATGTTGTAGATACTATTGTTTACTTAATAAACAAAGGATCTGTAGGCTCTTTGAATGGTGTAATTCCAGAGGAGGAATGGATAGGTAAAAAGGTAAACTATAATTTTTTGAAGACTTTCAGTTGTGAATCATTTGTCCATATTGATAAAGAAAATAGAACAAAGCTTGAGACAAAATCGAAGTGTACCTTTATTAGATATGGCATTAATGGTTTTGTTTATCGCTTATGGGATTATGAAAATCAAAAAATCATTAGGAGTATAGATGTCATATTCAATGAGAAGATCATGTACAAAGAACAGTTGTAGGGAAAGATACAAGAAAAAAAAAACCATAATACACGGTGCTTGATGAGATCACTAAAAAAGAAATTCCAAAGGTACCAGAAAATCAAAATGTTCAACAACAGGAGCAGTAGGTACCTCAAAATCCTGCAAGTTTTGTTAGAATATCTACCAGGTTAAGTAGACCCCCTGAACGATATCTCTCCCCATCAATAAACATCAATCACATCAATGTGATTAACTCTCCCCCTTTGACATCAATGGCAAAGGGCCATTCTCATCTTGGGGCTGCTCCCCTTGCTTGAACTCTCCTTGGGGCTGCTCCCCCTGTCTGAATGCCTTTGAACTTCCTCTGAATAATCTCTCCCCTTT
>JASDQU010507783.1:34042-75309 GCA_032191745.1 Picea mariana | reverse complement strand
TTTCTTGATTTTGTCACTTCTCTTTATTATTTAAATAATCCACCTTGACTTTGTCACTTTACTTTATTATTTAAATAATGATTTCTTCTTTTAGGTCACTTTGACTTCTTTGACCTTGGGGGCTTCAAGCCTTCATGTGGGGGTCCTTCATCTTCGTAAGGCCATAACTCTCAAATCATGAGGATTTATGTGACATTCCACATACCACCAGAAATGGCATGACAAGCACTATCCATCTAGGATAGTTTCACCAACAATTTTCTTGATCTTCATCTTGTTATTCCTCATACAAGCATGGGTCCTCCAACCATTCTTCTAGGATAATTCAATCCGTAAAGCATCTTCCCGTGAGGGCTTTCACCATAAGGGGACCACTTTGGAGTTCATCCGTTTGTACACCTTATCAATCATGATAAGACAATAATGAGTCATCTATACATTTTTCCAACGATGCATCATATATCAATGAAACCACATCGATCCATCTTCATCATGTATCAATGAAAACTCATTGATCCATCTTCATCTATGCATTCTCATCAAGGACAATAGATATTATATTACATCAATCATCAATCAATCAATCCTTTGACATCAATCAATCACTTAACATCAATCAATGAAACCATTGGCATCAATGACAACATGATCCAACAGATCCCAAGTATTGTTCTTCTCAATCTGATCAAGTTCTTCATTCATAGCTCCAATCCAATCATTATGCTGGTTGGATTCATCAAAAATTTTAGGTTCAGTCATAGATAAAAAAGCAACATGAGATTGTTCTGAGTCTTTAATCAATTTCCTTCTTGTCTAAACTCCTTTATTTATATCTCCAATTATCTGATTTTCAGGATGATTCTTTCTAACAATTATGAGAGGTGATTTTGCTTCTTTCTGTTGATTTTTGTCAGTCGGAGTATTCGTATCTTCATATGATTCAGATTCTTCTTTTTTTGATCCTTGGACCTGTCCATCTTTGTCTTCAACTATATCTTTTGTGTTTGGTTCAACATTGCTTGCATTTCGTACCTGGATTTCTTCATCAAATTTATGTCGATACAATCAACCAATTTATGCAACCTCTTATTGTAGCATATGTATCCTTTACTGTTTGTAGCATAACCTAAAAATATACCTTCATCATCACTGTCATTATATTTACCAATATTTTCATCATTATTCTTGATATAACATTTACTCCCAAAGACTTTAAAATGCTTGATTGAAGCAGGTCTTCCAAACCATAGTTCATAAGGAGTCTTGTCATTGTGTGGCATGAGATGAGATTTGTTAAGAATGTGAACAGTTGTATGGATTGATTCCACCCAATATGTCTGAGGTATATTCCTGTCATTCATCATTGATCTTGCCATTTATTGTACTAATCTATTCTGCCTCTCAACAACTCCATTTTGTTTTGGAGTCCTTGGGATTGTGTACTCTCTTTTGATCCCATGTTTATCACAAAACTCTTTGGAGTTCCATGAGCTAAACTCTCCTCCTCTATCAGACCTTACTACTTTCAACCTTTTTCCTATTTGATTCTCAGTTAGAGCTTTAAACACTTTGAATTTTTCAAATGCTTCAGATTTTTCCTTCAAGAATGCAACCCACGTTAGTCTAGAATAATCATCAATAATCAACATAAAATAGTTTTATTTTCTTGTACCTTCTTTTCTTGATGGTCCACATAAATCCATATGTACTAACTAGAAAGGTTTTTCTGTTGAAGGAAAGTTTTTAGATTTTAACTGATTGTGAGTAAGATTTCCTATCTGGCAAGGTTTACAAACAGAGCCATATGGCTTTGATATCTTTGAAAGATACTTTACTGCCCCATTGTTTCTAATCTTGATTATATGATCAAAATTTAGGTGTCCAAGTCTCCTATTCCATAGCCAACTTTCATCATATTTTCTTAAGTGACATTCTTCTTTTTCTTCTTTTAACACATAGACATTTTTTTTTGTTCTTATCCCTTTTGCAACCAGTTGTCCTGAATTCAAAGACTTTATTTTACAATATTTAGAAGTAAAAAAACTCCACATCCTTTGTCACAAACTTGAATGACACTTAGTAGATTATGTTTAAGACCATCTACAAACAGCACATCTTGAGCTTTTCTTTTTCCATTACTCAGGCTTACCATTCCTTTACCTTTTTATTTTTCCTAGTACATCGTTTCCAAAATTTACATTCTCTGATTTGTTTTCACTTAGAGTTAGAAACTTACTTTTGTCTCCAGTCATATGTTTGGAACATCCACTATCAATATACCAAGAATTCTTTTGTCTTTGGGTTGATAACACTAATCTGCATTGGTCATCTTCTTTCTTCTTCCAAACCTTGAAATTTTTAGCAGCAGGATTCAGATTTGGCTTATAGTTCCTTAAGCGACAGTCTGCAACTTTATGTCCATAATTATGGCAGTTGTAACATTTTGGTTCACTGAATAATAGATCATAACGATTGTTATGCTCATAACTGTTGTTATGTTTCACCTGCGTCCTTCTCCCAGTCATCACATGATTTATATCTATGATTGTTTGTTGCTTGTCTGTCTCAATCTTTGTGGTGGAAGATAATTATTCCTTGAAAAACATGATTGCTCATATCTAAGTATTAAAGAACAATTTATAGCTTTGTGACCAAAGTTAGAACACAAAAAACAATATCCATAGAAAAATCCTTTATACCTGGTAAAAGACTGTCTTCTTTGAGTGGGTCGATTTCTTCCATGCTGATAGTTTCTCTAATCTACAGATTCGGTTCTGGTGCTTTTTCTTTCATTCCTTCTTGGTGGCTTATTTTCTTTCTTTGTTTCTGCAGAGTGGTTGTTGTCAATTATTGTGGATTTGACAAACTTGATGGGTTTTGTATTACTTGGATGATTACTACTTGATCCTTCTTCATAGCCCAAACCAGCTTTCAACTTTGGATTCCTTTGTTGATTTAGAATGGAAGATAATTCTTCTAAGGCTTTAATACTTGACATATTTTGGTGATACAATGCCTTAAACTTCTCCATTTCTTTTCTGGTTTTTACTATCTCTTCTTCTAAGGATTCACACCTTGCTTTCTTCTCTGATAACTGTTGTTTTAGAGTGTCTTCTATTTTCTTTGCCTCTTCTAACTCCACTTTTAGTAGAACAAAGTCTTCATCAGGTTTTTTATCATTCATTTTAAGTTGCCTCAACAATTGTTTGTGTTTTCTCTTCTTACATCTGAGTCTGTCAATTTCTTCCAAAGCACTGATTAATTCACCTTCCATATCCACCAAAGCTTCTTCATCATCCATTTCACCTGCTAAATGTTCATCACCAATATCTCCCACATTCATAATCAAAAAATCATCCACTTTGTCTTCACAGGATGAATCACTATCTATGTCTTCTGAGGAGTTGTCATTGTCTGCACACAAACTTTTCTTTTACTATATTTCTTTTCATCATCAGAGTTCTGATCCTTTTTCTGGTGAGGACACTTGGATGCAAAATGACCTATCTTACCATAGTTAAAACGTTTGAAAGGGAGTTTTCCTTGATATTTTCCTGATCCTTTCTTTAACCTTCTCACAAATTTTGCCTCAATATCATCTAATTCTGAATCAGTATTCTTGTCTGCTTTAAAAGATGCTTCTCTAGTAATGGATTTATCTTTGCTAATTCTAATTTCATATGCAGTTAGAGTTACTAGGAGTTGATCAATGGTCATAGTTTTAAGATCATTTATTTCTTCTATTGCAGAGACTTTTGGATTAAATTTATCAAGCAGAGATCTTAAAATCTTCTGACCTAAAAATGATTCTTCAATTTTCTCACCAAGACCCTTCATGGCATTCACAAGCTCTTCAACTCTTAAAAAATACTTGCTAACTGTTTCATCTTCATTCATCTTTAGTTGTTCAAACTTCAATCTATATGTTTGAAGTTTGGCATCTTTTACTTTCTCATTTCCTTCATAATTGTTAATAAGTTTATCCCACATTTATTTGGCAGTTTGAAGATGCATCACCTTTACAAACTCACCTTATGCAAGTCCATTCAAGATAGAATTCATTCCCCTAGCATTAAATATAAATTCTAACTTATCATCCTTGGAAGCTATCACAACAGGCTTTATGTATCTGGTCTCTACTACATCCCAAACATCAGCACCTAAGGCCATTAGGTATGTTCTCATTCTAACCTTCCAAAAGGAAAAATGTGTTCCATCAAACAGAGGAAGCTTATTGGCTGAAGTCCCTTCATGACTTTTCATGTTTAACCTTACAAATTTACTTTTAAATAAAAGGAACCCGCTCTGATACCAATTGTTGAAATTACTAAGACAACTGAGAGAGGGGGGTGAATCAGTTGTTACTATGCTTAAACAATTGAGAGTCTAGTAAACCATTTTTAATCTTTCTCCAAGTGACCATCAATATTATACAACATATGGACAACATAAATAATGAGCATCAGTCACACATGAGATATACACAGAGACAGATTTTCACGAGGAAACCCTTAAAGGGAGAAAACCTCTTCTTCTTCGAAATGATAGGTAGTCTTTTAAGTTCTGTACATCATCTATAATTGAGCACCAACTCAATGTGAGGCTACTACCTCTGTTTTACAAGCTCCAACTTGTTTGAGAGCACCAATTCTCCAGTTTCTCTAGCACCCACTAGAAGGAAGCACCAACTCCTTGAGTGTTCTAGCACTGACTGGATGGAAGAACCTACTTTCACTTATATAAGCACCAACTTGCATACAGAAAACTCTGTGTTTTCCCGAGCACCACCCTGTCACCTTGTTTTTCTAGCCACAACTAGATGGAAGATACAACTTCCAATATTCAAGCACCAACTTGAATATCAGAGGACCACAGTCCTCCCTAGCACCACCCTACCTACCTTATTATAAATAAATGACTGAATAAAAAACAATACAGATATATCAATTCTTACCACTTCTTCATTGTTCTACAATTATTCTCTGCTACACTATTCTTCTAGTCTGTTCATACTTGGCTTGACTTGCTATCTCTTTCTATCTGTTCTTTCCCTGTCCTTCTCATGCTCTTTGATATGTGCACATTCTTTTCTCTTCACCTTTTTTGTTCTGTTCAACTTCTGTTTCTCATCTCTGAGTTTTCTTCACACTGTGCATAATGTAACTTTACCTCTCTCCAGTTCAACTCATTTTTTAGTTAGAACTGCCAACCAAACACAGTCATGGAATTTCCATCTTTATAACCACAAACTTCTTCAGTTACACCTCAAATCACCTAGGGAAAAAAAAACGCCTAATCTACCGAATCACCAACCATCCAAGAATCATGATTCGATTCAGCTAACTGAATTGTAACTGAACAATAATCATGAAGAGAAATAGTAGCCCTTCGATCAGATTTCCAAGTATCCAACACAGTTGGATTACAAGCACAGGGTCTCGCGTTGATTTCATGATTTCTCATTTTGGCATTCTTGTGATGATATTTCTTGACACTCCATATCGTGATCCCTGAAACTCTGAAAAAAAGGAGCTTAGTTGGACTAGCTCCTTCACTTCTCGTGACCATCGGCGGTGACCTAACGCTTATCCACAAAGCGCTTCGCAATTCACAACTTCGGAACTCATGTGATCAAGGGTCTCGAATCTTCATGTCGTGATCGTCGAAACTCCGAAATGGAGTTTGCACTGCTATCTTCTTCCCCTCACATGACCACCGGTGGTGACCATAGCCTATGCCAAAAGGCATTTCACAATTTCACATTTCGGAATTCCTGTGATGAAGGGTCTCGACACTCCAAGTTGCGATCCCTGAAATGGAGATTAGCAATTAGCTCCTTCCCTTAAGCCTTCATCGATGTGACCATACGTTATGACCAGGGGCCAAGCATGAGAGTGTTTCGCGATTTCTCATATCGGTGTTTCTTCCATGAGTTGATTCCTTGACTCCTCCAACTCTCGGTATATGAAACTCTAAAATGGAGCTAGATCAATGGTCCACGCTTTCCCTTGATCAACGACTCACATTGAATCATGATTTCACGTTTCGCAATTTCAAAGGATAGAGCTCCTCCTTCCTTTGACTTTCCATTTAGTGAAAAGATGACCTCTCGCCACGTGTAGTCTGCATCCAATGGTCAGGATTGTTATCACGATTTCGCATATTGCAAGTTTGAGAGGTTAGAGCACCTCCTCCCTTTGGATTTCTCGATCTTCAAAACTCCAAAATGGAGCCTTTATCGTTCTCTCATCTATCGCTGTGTGTCCCTCTTGGATCAAGGATCCAGATCTTATCATGATTTTGTATATCGCGAGTTGGAAGGTTAGAGCACTTCCTTCCTTTGACTTTCCAGTCAGCGAAACATTAATCCCTTGCCGCGTGTACTCCTCGACAATGGACGACCCTCCTGCTTTCGGGACTTTGTAAGCCCACTTCATCTTGTACTTAAATATCATGCTCCTTATTCTAGATCCAACGATGGTCAGTCTTCGCGCTCAGATCCAATGTCTGAGATTTTTTCTCCTCTTTTATGTGTTCCTCCTGTCTGTATTCATATCTGACGGTCATCGAGAATTCAGGATGGGTGATCCAACGATCATTGTTGCTCCTCCTCTCGAGCTTACGCTTCTGATCTTTCCATGCGATCATCGTTGCGTTGCTGGTCTTGCCACTTTCTCTTGTTCGTCGTCATCGGGCTAAGCTTGCCATCAATGACAAATAAATACTATGCCTTTTATCCGTAATAATATGCCAACAGACAAGAAAGACTGGCTAGTCTAATATTATAGCAGAGAGGAGCGCAAAGAGGAAGGAGTCCCCAGGTGGGTGGACAAGAAGAAGAGTGTGGAGAAGAAAGGGAAGATGAAGCAAGTTGTTGGTTGCTCAACTAGAATCTTGTTTCTCATTGTCATTTGAAATACAAAATCAATTTTTATACTCACTACCTAGTATGTCTATATGCATCAGATTGACGGATTTTCTTTTGTACAAAGTTGTGATTGTTTAGTTCTAATCAGTCTTGTTTTAATTTTGATCATTTCATGTGAATATGTTTGTGTCACTTATTGATTGTTTTCAATCTTCAATTTCATGATTGTGAAGCATGAAATTGAATCTTCTTCTCATGCAAATCGTCGATCGAACTCTTGTGACAATATATCTTTATATGGTTTAAAGATTGTCGTTGTTTGCTTAATTGATCTAATGTGTAAGTATGTTGAACTATGTTTTTAATGGAGGGTCTATGAATTATGTCGACAACCTAAGTATGACTCACTTCCTAGAAACTAAGCTCGAGTTGAAATATGTGATTTTGATTTAAACAATTTTTGTAGCTAAGGGTCAAGACTAAACTGCAACCTTGTTTAAAACTATTGATTAATAAATGAAATGTGGCTCATTTAAACCTACCCAATAAATATCGACATAACCTTATGCACTTACCATTTTCATATCACGACATGATTTTTAGTAATGCTTACTTACCCTGGCCTGACCTTTCGGCTATTAAATGAATCATTACTATGTGTTGTGTTAATGCCCTCGAAATCGGGTTAGTCGTTCGTGGAAGGCCACAAGGGTTACATGGGCTTCCTAGTTTCGACCCTCTTTGTCCTTTGGTCTATAGGAGGTAATCAATATTTGAGTGGGAGATGATCGTAGAACTTCCTCAAACCCTCAAGTGTTTTTTTATCATCGGTTATGTTTTTTCAGCCTCCTTCTCTACTTATGGGTTTGGTCTGTTTCATCTACAGTAATTTCCCCTTAATGAAAAATGATTATCTATCTTCTGGTTCACCTCTTTTAATCTTATAGCCCCTGTTGTAAGGGCAGAACTGAACGGCCCTCAGGCTTTTCTTACCCATAATGGCATAACAGACATATTTTTGCAGGATGGATTATAGGCAGACGGTGAAGCTTTTGACAAAACCATTTAAAACCCATCTTGAAAATGGGGTCATTTATTGTCCAATCAGGTCGTTTCTTCATAAATAAAGAGATTTCAGAGATATGACCCATTTTCTATGCATGTTTTTCTCATAAATTATGTGACGGTTGAGAAATTAGTTCAGGGTTCTAGAAAATCAAATTCTCCTCGGGCTATCTCTTAGGAAATAGAGTTGGAGGTTCAACTAAAAATTAGCTCCTCATCTCCTCGATATAATCCTTTGGCTTAAAATGAATTTATCGTTCATGTCTTGTCTATGACCCGAAGCAAAAATAAAAGAGGGTTGGAGCATACCCAAGACCTAGAATCGATCCTTGATCTATTGAGAGATAAATGCTTGGATTGTTTAGAGAAAGGTCCTCAAGTCAAACCTATCAATTCAGAGGCAAAACAATGAGTTAAAGAGAGAGAATCAACAGTTGACAAGTAATATAGAACAAAAATTTCCCTTAGGTTGTTAAAAATAGAAAAAAAAAAAACCAAAGAACTCTCCAAACATCGTTGTCAAGGAATCCATTAATGCCAGTATTATCACAGAATCCAATTTACATGCATCCCCTATTTCTAATGGATAATTCCTAGTAATGTAAAGTCAACATTTTAAAGTTTTGTTTTTATTTTGTTTCGATTTTGTAGTGTTTTTAGACTAGCTAAATAATCAAAGATTATGTAGCTAGTCTTTAATTAGTTTTTGTTGATTTTATTTGATTTTATTCTTTTTTATTTTCAGGTCATGAATAGCTTGGAAAAATATTATCGACCACACTTATGGAGACAATGGGATACTCCCAGGATTTCATTTTGTTTTAATTAGCATAAGAGTTAGTTTTAAAAAGGTCAAGGTGTAGCTTCTCGTTGTGATGGAAACAGACTTTTGGATAAGCTGTTGGATATAATTGGAACCTTTTTGTTGTAAAACTCATATTAGTATATAGTTTTAAAAAAAATCTATTTTGAATATTTTCCTCTATCATATGGATATGAGGATTAATATTATTTTTGTTTAAATACTCCTGAGTTTGGGAGTGATAGAGGGGGGGGAATTTTGGGATATGGACTCCTAAATATTTTAATGAAGAATACAGAATCATGCTTTAACTAAGGATTTCATCCTGTGAGTTAAATAATTCTATTTGCAATATGATATCTTGATATTATGATTCATGTTCTCCAAAGTAATCAATTATGGATTGATTTAAATTAGCTTTTGTCTGTTTCATAAATTCATGATTAATTATTATCATATGTATATTAATTCTTTCAATATTTTAACAGTCCATGATTCCCAATTGTATAGTTTCATGTGATTGTATTATCTTAATGTAAATATTGAGTGTTATTGGATAAATCCATAAGTGCGGACACAAACCAATCTCCCTAGATCCACCTGGATCTAGAACAAAACATGACAGAACATGATGCTTTCCTTAAGTTTTAAGTATTGAATTAGATAGTAGGGAGGAACAGGTGTCATACCTTAGTATCGCTTCCTAGGGTCTCTGTTGCTCCCGCTTCGCTCCGGTGCTCTCGTGAGGTCAAGACCAAGACAACACAAACCAACCAAAGTGATAGCAATAGCATAAACTCAATATAAACCTATGTATGTGATCAAGGAATCATACAATAAAACAAAACAAGTTTTATAGGAAAGAATCATATTACTATATCATATTAAATGTGAAAGAGAGATTACGACCATGGCCTTGATGTCGTAAGGTCCCTTCCAACTGTCCTTCGTTCCCCACGCACTTTGAATCCAATAATTCTGAGAGAATAGATCTGATGATATTCACAATCTATCTTGACAAAGTAAATCTCAAAGCCACTCCAACCAAGCTAATAATTCCAAGCCAACCAAAGCTCATGAACCAACAAAGCTAACCCAAGCTAACTTTCTCCATGAGAACTCCTCTCCTTTTATAAGTTGAAGAGGATAAGGTGAGGAGGTTAGGATGATCCCACTAAATCATGAAAGTGAGTAAGGTCCAAACCATTCAGATGCCACCTCACCATAGAATTTTCTCCTTCTAGAAGATTCGAGAAAACACTCATTTTTCTCACGTGCAGGCATTCTCGCACCCTAGTTATAGAGAAACCTGCGAACACCTCACACCCTAGCTATAGTGAAACCTGCGAGAATGGGTCATTCTCGCACCCTGTCTATATAGAAACCTGTGAACTTCCTTTTTTATAAGATTTTTACATAGGAAAATGCAACTTCTTTTCTCAGAAAAAGTTCTTCTCCCTTCTCTCTTTAGGAACTTAGGCCACTGACCCCTCTGAAGGAAACAGATAGGTTTACATCATTAACGATCATAGGGATGACAAAAATAACATGTAATAGAGAGCCCCCCAAAGTATGAAGTTAGAACAGAGTGATAGTTGAAATACTTTGTCGAGTGTGTGTAGGGAACAAGGAACAGTCGGTCGAAAACCTACCAAAAAACAAGGAAATACAGTACAATAATATATCATCACTGAGGTAGGCATTCCCATACTCAGAATACAAACGAATCAAAGCATAAATGCCAACATGCGAAGATCCATGTCAAGTAAGACAAGTCATGGCCACCAAACATACATTGTGGATCCATGTCAATATGACTCAAATTTGAACATAGCCACCAAAAATACACTGTGGATCTATGTGTTAAAGACTCAAATTTGAACATAGCCACCAGACATACAATGTGGATCTATGCAACAGTACACTGAATATACTCCAACGCAACCTGGATCTGTCAGAAAATATCCAGGGTCTTCATCTCCACCACTCTATAGTACGAATCTAACCATGTGAATACATGTGTTGAAGTCGAACATGGTAGAAACCACTTGATTATTGGTCATTAGTGTATACCGTTAACAAGTGCGAGGGAAATCACCATTAATGTCAATGACTCCCAAGGTACACTAGTACAATCCAACGAATGTGAATAAATGAGTTGAAGTCGAACACTCGGCGAAATCTTCCAATCAGGGGTCAATTATGAAAACCCATTGTCGAAAGCGAGGAAACCGCCATTGAGGCATGCAAGTTCCAAGGTACCAATTAGTTTCTGAGTCTAATTCCTAGACAATGAGTTGAAGTCGACAGGAAAAAACTCATCACAGGAGGGCCTTAATGTATCCCACATCAATGACACGAAACAAGTAACAAGATTTGATGTAGATCAGAGTAATAAGTGATTCAGGACTGACTCAGGGATGGACAACGCAATAGAAGGCTTTAAGACTGCAGAAATGGCCGACACAATAGAAAGCTTTTCAGGTTGGACATCTTTTTGAACGGATTGACGACACGACAACTGTCTTGGAAACACTGACTCAACAACAAGGATCATAGACCAATTTGTAATCTTATAGGAGTATGATCAGGAGACAAGTGGATTTTCCAACCTAGACACAAGGTGAGTGAAAGGGTGTCATGTTCAAAAGTGACTCTCCCACATAATACAGATTTAGACACAATTCTTTCCCAATTTTTCCCCCACCATTTCTGGTGAGTACCTCTTTATTTTTACGCAAGCTTGAGGAGGATAACATATTCTTGTTGATGTAAGCTCATCCTTCGGACGAGTCCTTTGGAGTATGTTTAACGAACCCTAAGAAGGAGTGGTTCAGTCCATCACGGGTCTGTCAATGTTTGTTTAACGAGTCCAGATATAGAAAACTCGAAGGTTTTTCAAGATTATAGAGTTTGGAAAAACACTTAAAAGAGAACTCTCTCAGTTCCTTTTTCATAAAGTAGTCTGATGAGACCGAAAAAGAGATAAACTATCGCTCAACAGACGTTTTCTTCAAATACTTTAACGAGCATGAAAAGAACAAGGTCGCTCGGCAATCTTTTCATGTTTAGAGAGTCTAAAAAGAGCTTAAAGGGAACTCCAGGGGGTTCCTTTTTCGTATAACCTTTACGAGTCCGAAAAATTGATAAAAGTATACTCGGTTACATTCTCATTGATTTACGAGCATGAGAAAGAACAAAGACTAAGCTCGGTAACTTATTCTCGTGTATTTATTAGCATGAGAAAGAACAAAGACTAAGCTCGGGATTGTTTTCATTTTTACGCAAGATTTGAAAACAAAACAAAACTATGCTTGGGATAGATTTTATTTTTACACAAGCTTAAAAACTAAACTAAACTATGCTTGGACCTAGTTTCATTTTNCAGAGGAAACTATGCTTGAGGTAAGTGGTTTCATTTTTACACAAGCTTGAACCATAGAAAACTATGCTTGCAACTTCCCAACGCAAAACACATGGATGGTCGGTACTTAGCCCCCAGCTTAAGAAACTAGTGGCTTAACTTCAGCATGAAGTCCAGAGGCTGAGGCAAATGCCCCCCAAGCTTCGTTTCATCCAACGACAAAGGTGGAGGAAATGAAGCTTCAAATACTAGACGAAGGACTTGACTCAAATAGAGAGGGGGAAAACTATTTCATTTTTTAACGAGCTTGACACAGAAACAAGAACTATGCTCATAACCTCTGTTTCATTTTTTAACGAGGTTGCCTCAGAGACGAAAAAACTATCCTCGTAAGTGGTTTCATTTTTTAACGAGCTTGAAATCAAAAAACCATGCTCAAGTCTGGTTTCATTTTTTAACAAGATTGAAATCAGAAAATCGTGCTCAAAGACCTCTATTTCATTTTTGAACGAGGTTGCCTCAGAGACGCAAAAACTATCCTCAAAAGTGGTTTCATTTTTTAACGAGCTTGAAATCATAAAACTATGCTCAAAGACCTCTGTTTCATTTTTTAACGAGTTTGGCTCAGAGACGCAAAAACTATCCTCGGAGACCTCTTTTCTTGATCATGGATTCCAAGAGGACAATGCTCTAGAATGACACCATGTCAAGGGACAAAACTCGGTCATGGCTTCCAAGAGGTCTTCACTGGAAGAAAGAAATACACTCTGGAAGGACACCATGTCGAAGGTCACGACAGGAGTAAAGAGGTCATACTCTAACAACCCTATCGAAGAGATCACCATGTCAACTACTGGATCTAAGTCATCAGAAGTTGAAACCATGGGCGACAACGCCGCATAATTGACCTGTGGCGGTGGCAATACTGTCTGCATACAAGAACCATTCAGGGAGGCAATCCAGGTCGGATCAATGAATGAAATTTGATCAACAGTCACAACTTGTCCATCATGAGGGAAAGATATCACACGAAAAAGAGTAGAGACAATAGCTTTCATGGCATATAAATAATCTCGCCCAAGGAGTAAAGAAAAATCCAAGGGGTCTTGGACTACCATGACATCAATGAAGATAGTTTTCCCTCCCAAAGTTACAGGAAACTGAGGAAGGGTCCCTAAAGTTTGACTAGTTCTTCTGTTAAAAGCTAACATATTCTGCATAGCCGTCGCAAGTGGAGGATAACCCAAAGCTTGCCAAGCAATAGAGGATAAAATACTAACATATGAACCTTCATTTATCAATGTTTGAGGAACGTCCCGACCACAAACCTGTATTTTAATCTGGAAAGGCATGTAAGAGGGAAGACGAGGTCCATTTAGCACATCCCAATCAAAACAGATGGCCTCATTACTTGGAGGGGGTCCTACGGGAGAAGGAGGAATACCCCTTGGCACGGGAGATTCTGTATCAACGAGAAAAACATGGGCAGTATCGGATTTACTTTCAAGCGGGAGAGTAGGATCGACCGATGGAGAGATCAGATCAACCACTTGGGTTTCATTCTCCAGAGGGAGAATGGGGTCGACAGTTGGAAACGGATCGACTGCTTGGGTTTCACTCTCTGAGGGGAGAGTGGGATTGACCGAGGATGGTATCGGATCAACCACTTTGTCAACTGGTTCAACTAAGGGCGTGACCAGATTGACGACATGATCAATCGGATTGACTGACAAGGGAACCGGATTAATCATTCCATCAACTACAGGTGGGTTGAGAGAAAGCTTTCAATAAGCAGTTGGGAGTTGAGGCTGTGAAATAGTCATATCTTCCAGTAATTTTGAGGCTTTGTCCATATGAGGGCAAAGATGAGTTAGATGACTCTCTTTGCATAACATACACGGGAACTTGACTCTACTTTTCTTCTTTCCAACCGTATCATGACTAGTTGACGGGAGGTCATCAGCATGTTGTTCAGAGGATAACGACATGGGTTGGTGAGGATGTGTAGACCATACTTCTATAACCTTGGGAGAACCAGGGAAATCCTTAAGAAGATGGCTACCCTTACAAAGCCTGCAAGGGTACTTGGGATTACGGGTTGTTTGGGTGATCTTGACATCATCAACACTCCCAGCACGATTAACATTAACTGGTTGTTTTCCAACATGTTTAACAGTGGTTGGAGGTTTTGACCATCACTTATCTTTCTTCCTCTTGTTCTTCATTTTCTTCTTCTTCTTATTCACCAGGTTACTAGCTTCAGAACTTTCACCCGACGAAGAATATGGAATGGAAGGCGACCTTGCAAGTGAAGAAGGCGAAGAAGACCTTACTGGTGAAGACGGTGAAGGATCAACATGAGGTTGATGTTCTTCGGGGGAAGTTCTTACAACTGAAGCACTTACTACATTCGGGATTACCTGAGTGGAAAACAACCACACCGACAATCCAATCGTGAGACCTGGAAGGCTCAAAGTAGCAATGTGAGGAGGACCAATGTTTCCATAAGAAGGAAAAACAAAAGGTTCCCCTGGAGCAGAGGTTCCTTCATTGGTCATTTCGGGAACTGACGCCATTAAAAACAAAAATCCAATATAGAGTCCTCTAAGGAAAACAAACAGCACACGCTAAAAATCTAGTAAGCAAGCAAGCAAACAAAACCTTCTCACAATGAACGCACTAGTTGGTGATGAAATCCAACGTCGCGGGAACAAAGTAAGAAGGGGCTAAGATAGAGCAGGTGGAAAATTTACGTTGACGACCTGCTTAATGGACTTACACCCTGGTGCAAGATCCCACACATAATCGTGGGTATACCCTTTAAGAAGCCCGAGTGAGTTTGGCCAACGTCGATTCCATGTACCGTGAAGACTTGCCCCTCCACAGTCACCTCGTGTAAAGACCCTAAAGATATAGGCCACTAAGGTTACCACTGACAACAATAAAGCCTGGGGGAACAGTCTACAGTCTGATCCACACGCAAGGGCAGGGTATCTAGCCCGAAATCAACTCAAAAGGCTTCCACTCATCATTGTGGGTATACCTCCGAGTGACCCCCGTAATACGTGCAATCTCTACACTGATGTCAACAAAGCAGGGTGAGTAACTCTGCCAACATCAATGCGACCTAGTGCTTGACCCTTGTGTGAGAAGGGCTTCCCAGGAAAAAATGTAGTAAGTGGATTTAACTCTCCCTATCACAAGATACTATGTTTGTTTGCACCTATTCCAAAGCCCTACAACTAATCTAATGTAGGTTTTCTACTAGAAAAGATAAAAATGTCTAATCAATTTTTATAAGCGCTTTATTTTATGGCTTTTGTTACTCAAAAGGAAAATGGCGTGGACAATATGGTGTTTTGACCAACTCGAAAAATTATGCAAAGATATGAAGATGCAATCTTTTCATTTCGATGAAATCTATACTACGAGAAGGAGAAAACATTTATCATTCCCATATGCATGATGTCCCAAAAAAAATTTGCACTCATCAATATCAATCATGCAATTTCGCTACTTCAAATGCAAGGATGCCCCCAATCTAATATAAAGCAAGAAAATAAATATTTTTGTTTCAAAAATTTCACTAAAAGCAATAATGAACTTTCTTAAAACAAAGAAACCCAAACTAAAAAGTTCTCTTTTAAAGCGAACTATTCAGAAGAAATCTAATCTTTCCCTAAACAATTCTAAAGAAAACACATGCTTTGTAATTGAAAGACACTCAAAGAAAGAGACTAATCCTTCAAAACCAAACAAAGCAAAAGTGGCTAAAAGCAACTCAAAGGATGTCAAGCAGACTGTAAACAGTATCAATATAAGCTCCAAAAGTTCAATTCAGCTGTTCAAAGCAAAACTGGGCATCAAAAAATGACAAGACCCAATCCAAAAAATTTTACAAATAAGTTCGCAGGATAGAAGTAGAGTACAGTGCGAGAATTAGGTATTCTCGCAAGCTAGACACAGGTAGAGTGCGAACATCTCGCACTGGATTACACAGTAGGGTGCGAACTCAGGTGATTCTCGCAATCCACTAAAGGGTACAGTGCGAGAACGTCTGTAAACACAAGATTTGGAGAAAGGACAAAAATTTTGAGTGAACTTTCAAATCCAGAGAGTCTTGATGGATCTCCCACAGACTCAGAGACCAGAAAACAAGCAATCAAAGCAAGGGAAACTAGACTAACTAGGAAACAATCTGTCCCCAGTGGAGTCACCAATTTTGTTATTGGATAAATCCGTAAGTGCGGACACAAACCGATCTCCCTAGATCCACCTGGATCTAGAACAAAACATGACAGAACATGACGCTTTCCTTAAGTTTTAAGTATTGAATTAGCTAGTAGGGAGGAATAGGTGTCATAACTTAGTATCGCTTCCTAGGGTCTCTATTGCTCCCGCTTCACTCCGGTGATCTCGTGAGGTCAAGACCAAGACAACACAAACCAACCAAAGTGATAGCAATAGCATAAACTCAATATAAACCTATGTATGTGATCAAGGAATCATACAATAAAACACAACAAGTTTTATAGGAAAGAATCATATTACTGTATCATATTAAATGTGAAAGAGAGATTACAACCATGGCCTTGATGTCGTAAGGTCCCTTCCAACTGTCCTTCGTTCCCCACGCACTTTGACTCCAATAATTTTGAGAGCATAGATCTGATGTTATTCACAATCTATCTTGACAAAGTAAATCTCAAAGCCACTCCAACCAAGCTAATAATTCCAAGCCAACCAAAGCTCATGAACCAACAAAGCTAACCCAAGCTAACTTTCTCAATGAGAACTCCTCTCCTTTTATAAGTTGAAGAGGATAAGGTGAGGAGGTTAGGATGATCCCGCTAAATCATGAAAGCGAGTAAGATCCAAACCATTCGGATGCCACCTCACCATAGAAGTTTCTCCTTCTAGAAGATTCGAGAAAATGCTCATTTTTCCCACATGCAGGCATTCTCGCACCCTAGCTATAGAGCAACCTGCGAACACCTCGCACCCTAGCTATAGTGCAACCTGCGAGAATGGGTCATTCTCGCACCCTGTCTATATAGAAACCTGCAAACTTCCTTTTTTATAAGGTTTTTACATAGGAAAATGCAACTTCTTTTCTCAGAAAAAATTCTTCTCCCTTCTCTCTTTAGGAACTCAGGCCACTGACCCCTCTAAAGGAAACAGATAGGTTTACATCATTAACGATCATAGGGATGACGAAAATAACATGTAACATTGAGTTGTATTGAATTAGTTCATATATTTTGGGTTTGCAAAGATCTATTTGTTCGACAAAAATTTATTTCTTATTGCAGATGATCACTTATATCTTCACCTGGGATTATCAATACAAAATGTTGTCCTTTCTGTATTATGAATGTGACTTGAAATGTCAAAGTGAAGTGACTTTCTTCTTGACATTCCACAGTCTTAGAATTAGATAATTTTCTGCTATAGATTTCTCTTAACAGGAAGATTGCAGGAGCAGTTTGGTATGGGAAGGCACAACTACATTTTCTCTTTTAATGTTGGTCAATTTTAGGTTAGTAGTTTTTCTTTTCTTTTATTATTTGATTTTGTATTTTCTTTGTGAAAGTGGATCCATCTTTAAGCTTAAATACTTTGCTTATTTAAGCCATAACATTATCGTCTATATTCACTCTTTTCTTTTATGTTATGTTCAAAGGTAAAAGTAGATTAATAATTAATCTTAGATCTGTTTACATTTTTTCTGAGATTTGGTTCTCTTTTATAAACTTAGTTTCCAAGGTTTTTCACAAATCTTGCAATCTATATATTTGTACACTTTGTATATATATATATATATATATATATATATATATATATATATATATAGAACATAAATGTACATAGTATATAATTAGGTTAGTTATTTTATTTTTACAATTTAGATTATATCCCTTCATCGGCCAACGGAGCCGTAAAACCTGTCAAGGTGAGTCATCCCAAATGGCTTAGGTTACTTGGACAACCTCAGACCGGATTTCATCTTACATTTGACGGTGTGTTCACATATGCCTCTCAACAAATGGTGCTAGAAGGAGAGCATGAAGCAAATTTAATGATTAAATGTTTCACCCATCAACCTGTCATAATTCCAGATTTATAAATTCTTCTTCTGTGTCATATTGAAATGCACTAGAAGGTATGCCATACTGACAAGATGGCCTTGCAGAGACTTTATTGGAACATGCTTCCATTTTGTTGGAACATGCTTCCATTTTGTAAAATTCTGAGACCCGAGAGATCTAGAATTCGATGAGAAAAATAATATTAATCCAATGAATTTTAAAATAAACAAAGAAGAGAGAGATAGAGAAGAATTTACTCCACAAGAATGAATTTATTCACAATATGTTCAAAATTACAATGAGATCAATCCAATATGTAGAGAGGAATTGATCTTGTCACTAATAATAGCAACTGCCACTAAAAGCAGTGTAAAAATGGCTAAAGCACATGCCTAAACCTCTAAAATAGATAACCCACTCCTAACATGAGTATGATAGGATGAAAAGTGTGAGTTTACTAACTGATTAGCTAAACATGCAAAGTTTACTAAAGAAAGGGGGTAAATACCTAAAATCAAGGGACAGTTTCCTTGATTTAAGGAGGAAGTGTGTTCTCCTTCCTTTAGGTGTTTAAACTTTGCATGGAGGTTGGAAAGGAGTTATTAAGTGGAGTTATAACTAAATAACTCAAAGTTAACTCCCTAAACTTAAGGAAAACTCCCTAAATCAAGGAAGGTGTCTCCTACCCTCTCTAGAAAGTCAAATCAAGTGAGGAAAAATGCATTGGAATGCATTAACCAAGGTCTAGGTGCCTAAGACAAGTAATACACCAAGGGAATTTAGGATTATGCTCCAACACTCCCCCTTAAGCCTAATTATAGTGACATAATAATAAAATGTGAGTCCCGACTACTGAGCCATTTTAGGTACTCAATACAATAATGAACCCCTCATAAAATGAGGAAAGAGGGAAAACCTCATGGGAAACCCCCTCCAAAAAAAAAAGAGGACATAAAAAAATGCTAAGTAAATTGTGAGATTCTACCCAACTGTCTCTACCACAACCAAAAGATCCTACAAGTCAGAGAATTTCTTCTCGATTAAGTATTTGGTGAAGATGTCTGCAACCTACTACTCAGTGGGGCAGTACTGCAGTGAAATCACTCGATCATGAATCAACCCCTGAATGTAATGCATGTGTATCTCAACATGATTGGTTCTCTTTCTATGAACTAGATCAGTGGATATCTGAATGGTACCTTGGTTGTCACAAAATATGATAGTCGGTATCTGATACTGAATCCCAAACTCAAAAAGTAAACCCTGCAACCAAATACATTGTGTGGTCGCATTCACTGCCCCCCTGTACTCTACCTCTGTTGTGGATAAATAAATAGTTGCATGCTTCTTGCTTGACCAGAAAAGTGGACCAGAACTAAAGATGAATACATACCCTAAAGTGGACTTGCATTATGTGCCATCGCTAGCCTAATATGAATATATGTACCCGACCAAAAATAGAGGACAATCAACTGCATAATAAATACCAAAAATGGGAGTGCCTTTTACATACTAAAGGATTCTCTTAGCAGCTTTCCAATGAAGCTCATGGAGCTCCTACATAAACCTGGAAACAACACTCATTTCATAAGAAAGATCCAGACGGGTATGTGTAAGGTACAATAATCTTCCTACCAATTGTCGATAGAGAGTATTGTCTACCAAAGGAGTAGTCACTCCATCCTCCAATTTGACCCCGGAAATAAAAGGTGAACCATTTGGGTTACACTATGACATCTAAAACCTATCAAGTAGATCCATTACATACTTGGTTTGTGCCATCTTGATTCCTGAAGTAGACTGTGATACCTCAAGATGAACAAAATAATGCAACAAACCCATATCACTCATGGAAAATCTATCATGCAAGGCAGTCTTAACCCATGCAATCTTCGATAAAGCACTCCATGTGATCAATAAGTCATATACGTATATAAAAATAAGAAAAAGGGAGTCATAATGGCAAAGCATATAAACATTTGGATCTGATTTACATCTATGAAATCCATGAGAAAGCAAAAAAGAATCAATTTTTGCATACCAAGCTTGAGGAGCATGTTTGAGCCCATATAATGATTTCTTTAGCCTGCATACAAGAAAGGGGTCATGAAAATTCCCCTATGGATACTCCATATATATATCCTCCTTCATATATCCATGAATAAAATCACTCTTCACATCCATGTGATGGACTTCCCAGTGTCGAGAAGTCGCAATGGCCAAAACTAGCTTGATGGAGTCCATTTTTGCAACTGGTGCAAAAGTCTCGATATAATCAATGCCATGTACCTGAGAGTAAAATTTAGAAAAAAGACAATATTTATACTTACTTATCTCACCATTTTCATCCATATTTTTTTGAAATATCCATCTGCATCAAACAAGATTTCTTCCTTTCGGAAGTGGAACCAAATCCCAGGTTTGGTTCTCCATGAGAGCACTGTACTCCTCAGCCATAACAGTCTCCCAGAAGGGTTTTCCTGTGGCCTATGTATATGAATGTGGATATTATTCAAGTGAAATATAGAAATTTATTGGAATAAACTTCTACATGGAAGCCAAGGCAGTGGGGGCCTCAAAAAACTGTGATCTAGTCCTCCTCGGATCAGCTAGATTGTCGACTAGTTCATCGTCATCATGCAAAGTATTTTTGGCCCAGAATGGTGGGGGATCCAGAGCATCCATGACCTTCTAATAAACCTATTAATATAATCCAAATACATTCTCATCATCATTATCTGAATTTCTTGAATGATCATCAAAACCCTCTTCAACTGTTTCATGCAAAAAATCCCTGGTAGGATGATCTAAAACTGCATGTAGTGGATCCTCTTCGAACTTCACACTTCGCTCAATGAAAAGTGAAGCAGTATAAGTTTGTAGCAGCCTATAAAATTTGAAACCTTTAGGGTATCCAAAAAATATGCATTCAACACTCTAAGGCTCCAACGCCCTTCGTTTATCAGATGGAATATGGGCCCATGCACGACAACCAAAAATTCTGAAATGAGAGACTTTTGGTTTCTTACCGCACCAAGCTTCGAAAGGAGTGATTCCCTTCAGTGATTTGTGAGGAAAATGGGTCTGAATGTATGTTTCATAATTTAAGGCTTCATCCCACAGCTTCAAAGCCAATTATTTCTATTGTAGCATGAAATTTTCCATCTCTTTCAGTGTTCGGTTCTTTCTCTCAGCAACGTCGTTCTATTGCGGTGTGTAAGGAACTGTATGTTGGATCTCAATGCCCTCTTAGAAACAAAGTTGCTACATATATTTTTAACATAATCACCTCCATTATCACTACGAAATATCTTAATCCTTCCCCCATACTGATTCTCAACGAGTGCTTTAAATTCTTTAAAATATTGAAAAACTTGAGATTTCAATTTCAAAAAATACACCCATGTGAAGCGAGAGTAGTCGTCGATAAAAGTGAGTACATATTGATATTTGTTGATTGAGGCTCAGGGAAGGATCCCATGACATCACTGTTAATCATATGAAGAGGTTAGGATTCCCTCCATTCTTTTCCTTTTTCAATTTTTTCCTCGGGATGCTTACCAAGAATGCAGCCATGACAAATCCCATTAGAAAATTTGATTTGAGGCAAACCGGTTACCATGTATTCTTTGTTGAGTTGATGCAAGTAACTGTAATTAATATTCCCAAATATATCATGTCATAACCTTCTCTCTTCATTAGTATGATTCAAAAATGTTGTACATACAGAATTGGGAATGAAATGAGAGAAGGAATACAACCGAGAGTGATGATCTACAACACCGTGAGCTACCCAGGACCCTTTTCTAAGTCTGAAATCCCCACTGAATCTGGATAGAATTCGACCTTTCTTCCAAAACCTAAATGTGTGATTTGATATACGTAAATCAATTTCATAGACAAATAGGGGACATGCATCACATTATCAAAATATCCCCCTTCCGAAGAAACTATTACTTTACCACATACCTCAACCGATGTGTCGTCTCCCATGAGAATATAAGGTCATGTGCACTCTTCGATGGATGAGAATGATTCTTTCTTTGTAGCCATATGATTCAAAGCACCTGAAACAAATATCCAAGTGGATGGGAAGGATGTGACAGCCATCAAATCATTACCATCGTGATCTTTTCCTCTTCCTTTGGTTGGTTTTTCTTCATCCTTCTTCCTTGCATTTGTCGGGACCATGAGATTGTTTTGTTGTAGCATCTCCACCATATCATCTATAGTTTTCATCATAAAAGAATATTCAGGGTGATAACCTTTTTGAAAATAGTTTCATTTATATATTTCTTTTTTCGTCTTCCCTTTGTGATCTGAAGAAGATTCATCTGTCGGTTTCGAGAACTTTTCCTTTCTAGCCTCGAGCTTTTTACCTTTCCCCTTTTTTCGATCTTTGAAATTCGGTTTTCTTACTTTGTTTGCTACAAGAGAATTATCTCTAGAACCCTTTATGGATCCCACGGATATTATTTTTTCTAATCTTGAGTTAGTGCTTCAATAAAATCATCTAAAGAGGTCATTTTCCACTTTGGAGTTGTTAATTTTGAAGCATGAAATGAGGAAACAAAAATTGAATAATCGAGACCTAGTTTTGAGAGAATGGAAAGGATGAGTTGCTCATATTTTTTCACTAATTTTCAATATTAAAGTTGAACTAAAAGATATTAAAATTTTGTAAAATGCTCTTGCAAAGAATCAAAATTTGATGGATTCAAACCTATGACCTCGTTATCCAAACTGTAGGCTCGAAGTTCATCCTATTTATCGAACAACTCTTCCAAATTGGTCCAGACCCATTGGGGGATGATGCGGTGTCAACATGTAACATCAAGTATATTGATATGGAGAGACATATCATCCCAAATTCTTCATCCATTCGATTGAAATACTTTTCCTTCTCCACAACATTCATTGGCTCAACTTTTGTACCCATTTATTATCTGGTAGAGACCTTTGCTTTGGAGAGCAAGGGTGATCTCGGATTTCCATTAAAAGTAGTTGAACAGAGTTAAGACAACATGATTGGGCTGAAGGTTTTGATCCATTGATTTTTTCTACCTCCTTTGATGATCTTTCACCTGCAAATAAAACTAGTATACCTCTCCCTCGGATTCCCTGAGGTCCTAATACCATGTAAAATTCTGAGATCCGAGAGATCTAGAATTCAATGAGAAAAATAATACTAATCCAATGAATTTGAAAATAAACAAAGAAGACAGATATAGAGAAGAATTTAATCCACAAGAATGAATATATTCACAATATGTTTTAAATTACAATGAAATCAATCCAATATGTTGAGAGGAATTGATTTTGTCACTAATAATAGCAACTACCACTAAAAGTAGTGTAAAAATGGCTAAAGCACATGCCTAAACCTATAAAATAGATAATCCACTCCTAACATGAGTATGATAATATGAAAAGTGTGATTTTACTAATTGATTAGCTAAACATGCAAAGTTTACTAAAGAAAGGGGGTAAATCCCTTTAAACTTTTCATGGAGGTTGGAAAGGATTTATTAAGTGGGATTTATAACTAAAGAATGCAAATTTAACTCCCTAAACTTAAGGAAAACTCCCTTAAATCAAGGAAGGTGTCTCCTACCCTCTCTACAAAGTCAAATCAAGTGAGAAAAAATGCATTGGAATGCATTAACAAAGGTCTAGGTGCCTAAGACAAGTAATACACCAAGGTAATTTAGGATTATTCTCTAACACATTTCTCATTACCTATTATTCCCAACAAGACAGTTTCTCTCTTTTCCAAACTCACCTTTTATGGTGAGGGGAATGTATCGACAAAAGACCATCTTAACAAGTTTTGGTGTAAGTGCATCAAGCATAATATCTATGATTTAAATGTTTTATGCAAATTGTTCTCTTTCACTTTCAGAGGTCAAATTAGACATTGGTTTGAGTCTTTTCCAGCATATTATATTGGTGATTAGTTTCAATTTGTAGAGGAATTTTTAGAAGCCTTTGAAATTTATGATTGCAATCGATTGTGTGAAGAATTTTTGTCTCTACTAATAAATGATGATTCATCTTTGGAAGTCATTTCAACAAGAATCCATCATGTTCTCTGTAAATTTCATCTTTATGACATGTCATTTGTACTAAATCTCCTCTCTGATGTTTGCACCCCTTTCATCAAGCCATATCCAATCGTGAATGATGAATCATTTACAAATCCTAAACAAGATGAATTTTTTTTGCAGGATGAGAGGAATCCATCAAAAAATCTTGAACAAGCAAGGGAGGTAGAATCTATTGAAAATGTTATCACTAACAATCAAACTGTTTTTTTTCTCTGAACCATTGCATATTCAATCCTCAACTATCGTGTAGGGAGATTTTATTGTGGGTCTAGGTATATGTCCATATTCTTTTAACTCTTGCTCTAATCAATACTTAGATTCAATTATTGAAGAACACTTAGGTGATGAAAATTATCTTAATCATTCTAACATCCCAATGAAACAGATTAGAGATGTAGATTTGCAATTTGAAGAAGAAACATTAAACCTTCATCCACAAATCATACCTTATCCACCAAAAATATTAGATGTTTGTCATGAAAGTTTTGAATTGTCTATCATACATGAGGCAAATTTAGATGATCTTATTGTGTTGAAGGATTTAGCACTAGAACAGAGTGAAAGTATTAAGGAAAGTGAAGAGGAATGTCTTGAGAATACCATTGTTAATTATCATAGCTCAAGAGAATCTTTTCATGTGATCATTTATAATTCATTTTACTCTTTATATCTCGATATCTTCTTAGATTATAGTGTGCATGATACTTTACCCACGGTATCTTACTCTTTTCCATCACAATCTGAGATTTTTGATATGCCAAGATTCGGTGAAATTAATTTCGAACATAACATTTATGAAGTTGGATTTGACACTCTTTAACTTTCATCACTCGCATGGGAAAAAGATATGTTGCAAGATGATTCTACACAATTTATTTTTGAAAAAGACAATGCACTCATTCTTATGGAGATCAAAGATTTTGCATTGCATATTCATTATTTGATTAGTTCACATTTTAATGAGTATGCTTCGCATTTTGAAACGATCCTTCTCATCAAAGGAAGTGTTCAAACCAGTAATCTAATTGATGTCATGAATCCTCTTATGATGTGTTCCCCATTGACAGATCTAGTTCGTCAAAGTCATAGTTTGAATTCTAATTTTTATGACATGATCTTAGAATGGATCAAGGATTCATATCTAAAAAATCTTCATAATAAAGGTAAATTTATGCTTGCTTTTTTTTAAAATGAATATCTAGGAGGTAAGCATGACATGATTTTTTTAGATCCTCCATGTGAATAAATTGATGAACACTTGGAGAATTGTCAAGAAGATGAGGAACTTCGGCCTTAGCCGATGGTTATGTCAGGTCCCCATAATATTTACAAGTTTTCCAAAATCACTTACATTCTTCCATGCCATTATGGCCCTTACTATGACAGAATTACAGATTGGTTGGAAGGTTCATATATATAAAAGTTTCAAAAGAATGGTAAGGTCATTCTTGCTTTGTTTTTAAATAAATATATAGGAGGTAAGAATGACATATTTATTTTTTATCTCAAGTACTAAATTCTTTTATTCTGATTTTCGACTTTCTATGCCTTGCAGGATTGAAGATACTCTCATGGATGCACTGGAAATATGATTTTACTTATCGTTTTGATCTATGTAGAAGTTAGAGTGGGTGTAGGAATAGAGTCCTTTTGGGGTTTTCTTACCTTTTCACTTTTTCCTTTGAATAATTCAGTTATGAAGGAATGTGGGTATGCAAAGAGAACCATCATTTGAATGTTGTCAGGGAAGTTTTCTTTCAATTCCTTTCTTTTTCCTTTTCACAGATGTCTTGATTAAATGTTTATTTTTCAAAAAATTGGCAGTATGATGCAATGATTTCAAATATTATGAAGCATTAATAAAGATATTAGGGATTTTATCTTTAATTCACATTAGTTTTACCATGACAAACATAGCTTACCACTTCATGTAATTGCACCCATACTGGTTAAGGATTTTTTTGTGACTTTTAATAATTAGCTTGGTCAAAATGACGTCTCATGCATCACTATCTTAAGAAAATAACCTGCATGTACACAAAACTATGAACACTATAGTTCTTCCTTTTGATCCTCATTCTCAATGAGAGGTTGGCCTGGGTTTTTTTTTGGTCATATTTTTTTTTAAGTTTGTTTTATGTTGTTTTGGTTGGTTCGTTTTGATTTCTGATTTTGAATTTCTTCAATAAAATCTGATTTGGTTTGTTTTTGTGTGTTGTTTTCTTATCTACCTTTGATTGAATCTCTTCCTTTGTTTGTATATCTATCTTTTTTATTCATTACTCTTTTGTTCAAAAGCTAATCATCATGAAGGAATATGGTTTTAAAAGACTGCACTATCTGTTTATTTCCAAGCCACCTGTGAGAGTTGAAATCTGGTCTCGAAACAAGCAAATATACCTTAGCCATGATGGTTAAATTTTAAATCTGGTTGCTGCCATTTTTATTCCCCTTTTTCTTGTAAAGGATTATTTTAGAAAATTGGTTTAACCCTTGACAATCATGAAGTTCTCAAGACTTCTTACACCATCCCTCATTCCTAAGGAACTGTTTGGATTTGCTTCCCCATATTTTAGACAATCTCTTGTTGTGAGATTAAATTCAATACCATGATTGGATCACCTGTGTTTTCAAAACAAAATTGTACAAGTTTCTAGCTGATGGTTGGAGGGTCTCATCACAAGCCGGTCCATTATGACCATGGAGAATCCATAGAAGAGACATTACCATTTATGGTTACCAAGCCAAGGTAGTGGCCTTCATCTTTCTAAACTTAAGGACAAGAGGTCTCATCACGAACCGACTTGTTCACTTTCTTGGACCTCTATGGGTGGCATTGTTGTTAACTGGTCACCAAGACAGAGTTGTGACCTTCAGCTAGTTCCTAAATTTCCAAAAAGAGTCAAAATTAATAACTCCAGGATCGATCCACCATGTGTTCTTAACTATTAGATGAGATAAAAGCATCTAGATAGGTCAAAAGGTAACCTTGTCGAGGCTATGAAAGCCTGATGGCAGCAGTGGCCATAGTTGTGGTATCAAATTCCTACTCACAAACTCTCATGACTCATCGGGAAAATCATTCTTCAGATCTCCATCCTTAAAAGAAATTTTATCCCCAATTTATGAATCATAGTAATACTAGTTTATCATACACTTGAAGGGCTAACATCATTACTATACAGACCAAATGAGAAACTCTCAAAGGGAACTTGGATATCTCACAAGCCAGTGCCTTTAGTATTCATGAGGTGATGTTTAGAACCAAAGCAGAGATAACTTCTTCACCCAATGAGTCACCATTTGTTGGCTTCAAAACTAGCATCTTGTTTTTCATTGTCATTTGAAATGCAAAATCATTTTTTATACTAACTACCTAGTATGTCTATATGCATCAGATTGACAGATTTCCTTTTGTACAAAGTTGTGATTGTTTAGTGCTAATTAGTCTTGTTTGAATTTTGATCATTTCATGTGAATATGTTTGTGTCACTTATTGATCATTTTCTAGCTTCAATTTCATGACTATGAAGCATGGAACTGAAGCTTATTCTCATGCAAATCATCGATCAAACTCTTGTGACAATATCTCTTTATATGGTTTAAATATTTTTCGTTGTTTTCTTTAACTGATCTAATTTCTAAGTCTTTTGAGCTATGTTTGTAATGGAGGGTCTATGAATTATGCCGACAACCTAAGTATGACTCACTTCCTAGAAACTAAGCTTGATTTGAAATATGTGAGTTTGATTTAAACAGATTTTTTAGTTAAGGGTCGAGCCTAAATTGCAACCTTGTTTAAAACTATTGATTAATGAATGAAATGTGGCTCATTTAAACCTACCCAATCAATCTCGACATAATCTTCTGCACTTACCATTGTCATATCACAACATGATGTTTATTAATGCTTACTTACCTTGGCCTGACCTTTCGGCTATAAAATGAATCATTACTCTATGTTGTGTTAATGCCCTCGAAATCAGGTCAGTGGTTCATGGCAGGATGCAAGGGTTACATGGGTTTCCTAGTTTCGAACCTCTTTATCCTCTGGTCTATAGGAGGTAATCAAGATTTAGAGTGGGAGATGATGGTAGAACATCCTTAAACCCTCAAGTGTTTGTTTATCGTCAGGATTTGTTCCTTCAGCCTCCTTCTCTGCTTATGGGTTTGGTCTGTATCATTTACAGAACTTTCCCCTTAATGAAAATTGCTTCTTTGTCTTCCAGTTCACCTTTGTTAAGCTTATAGCCCCTATTGTAAGGGCGAAACCGAATGGCCCTCAGGATTTACTTACTCGTAATAGCATAACAAACATATTTTTGCAGGATGGATTCTAGGAAAAGGGTGAAGCTTCTGATAAAACCGTTTAAAAAAAAGTGATTTCATAGATATGCCCCATTTTCTAAGGACGTTTTTCTCATAAATTATGTGATGGTTGAGAAATTAGTTCAAGGTTCTAGAAAATCCAATTCTCCTTGAGCTATCTCTCAGGAAATAAATATGGAGGTTCAACTGAACATTAGTTCCTCATCTCCTCGAGTTGATCCTTTGGCTCAAAAGGAAGTTATCATTCATGTCTTGTGTGTGACCCGAATAATAACTAAAAGAGATTTGGAGCATACCCAAGACCTAGAATCGATCCTTGATCTATTGAAAGATAAACCCTTGGATTGTTTAGAGAAAGGTTATCAAATCAAACCTATCAATTCAAAGGCAAAACAATGAGTTAAAGAGAGAGATTCAACACTTGACAAGTAATATAGAACAAAATTTTCCCTTGGGGTGTTAAAAAAAAAAAAAAACAAGAACTCTCCAAACACCATTGTCAAGGAATCCATTAATGCTAGTATTATCACGGAATCCAATTTACATGCATCCCCGATTTCTAATGGATAATTATTGGTAATGTAAAGTCAACATTTTTAAGTTTTATTTTGATTTTGTTTTGACTATGTAGTGTTTTTAGACTAGCTACATAATCAAAGATTTTGTAGCTAGTCTTTAATTAGTTTTTGTTGATTTTGTTTGATTTTATTCTTTTTATTTTTAGTCCATGAACAACTTGGAAAAATATTATCGACCACACTTATGGAGACAATGGGATACTCCCAGGATTTCATTTTGTTTTAACTAGCATAAGATTTAGTTTTAAAAAGGTCAAGTTATAGCTTCTCTTTGTGATGACAATAGACTTTTGGATAAGCTGTTGGATATAATTGGAACCTTTTTGTTGTAAAACTCAGATTAGTATATAGTTTTAACAATATTGTATTTTGAAGATTTTCCTCTATCATATGGATATGAGGATTACTATTATTTTTGTTTAAATACTCCTAAGTTTGGGAGTGATAGACGGGGTGGGGTAGATTTTGGAAGATGGACTCCTAAATATTTTAATGAATGATATAGAATCATGCTTTAACTAAGGCTTTCATCCTGTGAGTTAAAGAATTCATTTTGCATTATGATATCTTGATATTATGATTCATGTTCTCCAAAATAATAAATTATGGATCAATTTAAATTAGCTTTTGTCTGTTTCATCAATTCATGATTAATTATTATCATATGTATATTAATTATTTTAATCATTTAACAGTCCATGATTCCCAATTGTGTAGTTTCAAGGGATTGTATTTTCTTAATGTAAATATTGAATTGTATTGAATTAGTTCATATCTTTTGAGTTTGCACAAATATATTTGCTAGACAGAAATTTATTTCTGATTGCAGATGACAACTTATATATTCATCTGGAATTATCAATACAAAATGTTTTCTTTTTTGTATTGTGAATGAGACTTGAAATGTCAAAGTGAAGTGACTTTCATCTTGACATTCAATAGTCTTAGAATTAGATAACTGTTTGATATAGATTTCTCTTAACAGGCAGATTGCAGGAGCAGTTTGGTACAGGAAGGCATAACTACATTTTCTCTTTTAATGCTGGCCAATTTTAGGTTAGTAGTTTTTCTTTGATTTTATTATTTAATTTTGTATCTTCTTTGTGAAAGTAGATCCATATTTAATCTTAAATACTTTGCTTATTTAATCCATAACATTATCATCTATATTCACTCTTTTCTTTTCTTTTCTATTCAAAGGTAAAAGTAGATTAGTAATTAATCTTAGATCTGTTTACATTTTGCCTGAGATTTGGTTCTCTTTTATAAACTTAGTTTCCAAGGTTTTTCACAAATCTTTCAATCTATATATTTGTATAGTTTGTATATATATATATATNAGAGAGAGAGAGAGAGAGAGAGAGAGAGAGAGAGAGAACATAAATGTACATAGTAGATAATTAGGTTAGTTAGTTTATTTTTACAATTTAGATTATATCCCTTCATCAGCCAATGGATTCATAAAACCCATTAGGGTGAGTCATCCTAAACAGCTTAGGTTACTTAGACAACCTCGGAATAGATTTTCCCTTATAGTTGACGGTGTGTTCACATATGCCCGTCAACACAGGTCTGGACCTTGCAGGAGACCAAGAATATGCATCCCCGATATTAGGAAACATTGGGAATGAGGTCGAGAAGGATGCTCCAGAGGAAGCAAATGAGACCCCCCAAATCAAAGAAACCCACCCAGAAGTCAATGGAACCAACCATGAATCACTCGTCCCCAAGGTGTCCTCTATACTCATGGTAAATTCTACATTGCATACTTATGCCAGTTCTATTACATCATAGTAAGTTAGTTAGAACCAATCTATAAGTATAAACACTGGAAGGTTATTGGGATCCCATGGAATATCGCAACCACGACCATTAGGTTTCATTCTAATAGGAACAGTAAGACCCAAAATGGTTGCAAATATGGGAGGATCGATCGCCCGATACCCAGCGTTCTGGGGTAAAGGGGTTGAGGATGTATAGAAACATCAGTTCCTATGTGAAGCCATTTAGATATCTAGAGGGACTCTCAATGTAAACAAGTTAGTAGAGTTTCAAACTACCTTGAGGGGCAATGCCCTCAAATGGTACATGAAAGCTATTGAACCAAGAGTGCAAGGACAAGTGTTCACCCTTGCTAAAGTTCATTTTAAGTTCATCACTGAATTAAAACTACCCCAGTCAGAGCAACAAGCTCTCTCTGAGTTGTGGGAGATTCAACAAAGGGAAGGAGAATCTTCCTAGGAATACAGTCAGAAATTTAAAGGCGATATTGGAAGGTTAGCGCATACAATTCATGAAGATCACCAGATGGAATGGTACGTCCAAGGATTATTACCTCTGAAAAGAATTCCTTTACACAAAAGTGGATGGCCACCTTAACAGATGCCTTAGAATAGTCAATGAAGATCAAAGCCATGGCAGGTTATTCAAGGAGTCTGAGAGTGAACAGGCCTCCAGTTGATGCAAATTTGTCGTAAATCCTGGGAAAAATATCAGCACTAACGTAGAAGATTCAATAATTAACCTTACCAAGACCAGGAAAACCTCATTTTTGGTGCACAGGATGTTACATAGAAGAGAATCTGGAAAATGAATTCTCGTGCATGAGGGGAATGGGACCTCCTCGCAATCTGATGGGACCCTCTTCAGGAAAAATGGGAGGAGTTGCGCAATTATATGTGACTCCACCATTTCATACACCAAGGATATACAACACCTTCCCAAGCACTCAAAAATATCATCCAACTGTGTATTGTGATATTTTTTAGACACCATGCGCCGAGGCAGTGTCCTATCATGAAAACGTACATGATTTTGCCCAATACAATACATTGTGAGTTATGCACATCTATGACACATTATACAAATCAATGTAGAGCATTGGACGTGTTTGTTGATAGATTAGATCAAATATCATTCAGAATAATGAAACCCCCCAAGGACCTGCAAGAGGCTAGGGAGGTGGGGTTGGAGATGGATTCAGAGGAGGAATAATGTAGGAAGAGGGTCGAGCCAATGTTAAAACGGTTGGTTTTTCAATAAGAAAGGCTTAAGCATGAAGTTCATTCCATTTTAGCATTTTACTTAAAACATAAATAATTTGTTGCAGCAACCAAGATCACAAGAAGAAACACCATGCACAAGTACACAAGAAGTATCCTGGGAAACCCTTCTCAACAAGGGAAGAAAACCCAACCAATCCTTTGTTATATTCTTCTAGATAAATACCTTCACCACCATAAACACTTAGCACACAAGATGGTGCTCACAAACCCTAGAAACCTAGCGCCCAAGAGAAGTGCACGATTTTCCCAAGAACAAGTGTTTGCTGAAATTTCCAAACTCACACTTGTGATATGATTCCTCAATGGGGAATTTACATTTACTTATATTAGACTGAATCTATCAACATTAGTGTCTATAGGCACAACAGGGCCTACCTCAATAACTCATAATATAATTAATAATTACTATATTAATTATATTTTACATTAATTATCTTTCACATTAATTATCTTTCACTTTATGGCGGGGCCAACCTGTACCCTTTACATCACAAATAGGGTTATAGATAAGTCTGACTCTTGAACAATATAACAAGGGATCTCATACACCCACTAGTACTCAGTCACTAGGGGAACATCCATCTATTCTTAGCCATAGGGATGTCCACATCTCTATCTCACTGTGTCTCACAGGAGAACCACGATCACTAGTGCTCAGCCACTAGGACCGCGTTCACTTGTGCTCATCCACAGGTACGTCCAACTCAGTAGATCTTATTTATCACTGCATTACACAGGAGACTCATATGGAATTCATCATCTCAACTCTCTACTTAGAGGAGGCTAATACATTGTTTCATCTTTATCTCAAAACGATGCACCCAGCTCATGGGATTTCACATGTTCACCTGTGCTCATCCACAGACATGTCCAACTCAATAGATCTTCTTTCTCACTACGTTACATAGGATAATCATCTAGAGTATCATCTCAACTCTCTGTAAGGAGGAGGCTAGAACAGCATTCCATTTATGTCTCAGATAGGAACCACACACCCAACTCAGGGGCTCTCTCTTAGGTCTGTGTTCTGGAGGATATCTCACGCAACTGTAATCATCAACACTCCCTCTCAGCTGGGGAGTCATTCTCCATCAGGCCAAGTCTCACACGAAAGTACTCAAACTTTGTCTTGGTTGTAGTCATCAAAACTCCCTCTCATCTAGAGAGGTATTATTCACCAAGTTAGTTTGGTGAAGATGTCTACAATCTTCTCATGTGTAGGAAGGTATTGCACGTGTATTTCTTTCCTTTGAATGATGTCTCTAAAAAATGATATTTTATCTCAACGTGTTTCTATCTATCATGAAACATAGGGTTCTCAAAGAGCTTCACACAACTCTGGTTATAATCATAGAATCCATCTCATGATCAAGTAAATCTATCAGAAGCTTGTGAAGCCAAACTGCTCCGTACACTCAATGCTATATACTATGCTTTTGTGGTACTCAAGGCCACGGAGATTTTTTTCTTGTTGCACCAGGAAACCATGGAAAACTTCACGGTAAAACAAAAATTGGATGTGATCTTTCAATCTACTCTACTTTCTATCCATTTTGCATATCCCTGCAAACTCAAGTCTATACTGGAGGCATATCTCAAGCCATATCTAATTCTGCCTCGTATATATATCAATACATGTTTTGTTGCCTATCCAGTGAGTCTGTCTTAGTTGACTCATGAATTAGCTAAGTACATTCACTTCATAGCATATATTGAGTATGGGTTTAACCAGATACATCAGTGATCCAATCAGTTGTGGAACAATCTCGTATGAATCATCATCATTTCAAATTCATCATCATCAGTATAAGCATGGATTTTCATTTAGTCATACTGAAATTCTTTAATATCCCCATTGTATATTTTTCTTGACTCGGGAAAAGTCTCATTCATCCTATGTCATGCTTCTTGTCCCAAGAAGTAGTGCATCATACCCAGATCCTTTATCTTGAAATCAGAAGTCAAATCTTTCTTGTATCCAACAACTCAGATTTTGGATCAAGTGTCTCATAATAGAAAACTCCCTCTATTTTTGGGAATCCTCTAGCCACATATCTCAGTTTGTATTTCTCGACACTTCCATCAGATGCATGCTTGATTTTGTATATCCACTTGGAAATCACCATAGACCTCCCTACTGGTCTCAGAAAAATGTCTCATACATCATTATTTAAGATATATTGGTATTCTTCTGTTATGGCATCTTTCCATACATGTTCTCATTTTTCTTCTCCAAGACAGGAAGCCTGAGAATCAATGAAGTGTCTCATGGTTCAAGGGTAGCTCAAAAATCTCTTTTTCTTTCTCGGAATGTCCCTTGAGGGACTTATATGTTTCTCTGCCTTCTACATAGTTTTGTCAAGCCTGGGAAGGCCTTGTATTCCCTACTGCAATATCTCTAGGCATATCAAATGGAGAACCGGATCAGTTGTAATGATGTTTGTCTCCCTCTTAACTGTTGAAGGGGAAGAAGGTATTGTCTCTTCCTTCTTTTCAATTTGTTTTTACTCCCTCTGAGTCAAGTAACTCTCTCGGAAGTCTGAAGGATGGATTTCTTCTTTTACTTTCTTGCTAGATCTTTTCTGTCTTCTTCACTAGCATAATAATCAATCAATAAGATTTGGACTCCCATACCAGGGATAATGGTCCAAGTTATGAGGGATATCACACTAGAGATAATACCCTTCACTTATTAAGAATGCAATCAACTGTAAATTTAATGATCAAACAATTTACCTGAATCTCCAGTCATGTTCAACTTTATATTTGTTTTAGAGGAAATACTTCTCATCTCTCTTGTCTTCATCCTTTTGAGGTGGGTCTGGTTCAATGTCAGTGGTGGAGGCATATTGTCTTCCTTTCTTCCTGTTTAGACAATTTCTTGCATAGTGTCCATATTTGTCACATCTAAAGCACTAAATTTATGAAACATATCTTCTCTGATTACGACCTGAAACTGATGGATTATTCTCATCTGTGAATGTTTGTCTAGAGTTTCTTTTAAATATTCCTCCTTTCTTTGTTTGAAGTGCAAGAGCATAGTTGTCATCAGGGGATTCTTCCACTCCTCTATTTTTTATTCTAAGTTCTTCTTGAGTACAGTATGTCCAGAGATGATCAAAAGTTGGTAACTTTTCTCTTCCACTGATGCTTTGAAGAAAAGGTTCCTAATGTTTTGGAAGATTTTTTAGAGTAGATAAGACAATTTCTTTGTCATACATGATTTCTCTAATGGCACCTAGTTGTTCTTTGATCTTTGATATCTTCATAAAGAACGTAGCCATTATATCACCTTTTGTTATTTTGGTACTTTGAAGTTGGCCCTTTAAGGTGAGGGCTCTGAGGGTGTTTTCAATTTCAAACTATATTTCAGTGCTTCGTACATTTCATAAGTTGTATTTAGGTTAGCAATATGAGGTAAGAGATTATCTATTACTGAGTAGATGAGTATCTTCCTTTCCTTGACATCGTATTCCCTTCTTATTTCCTTCTCTTCCTCGGTAGTTATTTTTGGTAAAGTATTTTGTATCACACTCAAAAGTTCATCTTCTTCAAGAGTTACCTGAAGCCTTGACTTCTAGGAGCTGAATTTTCTTGATCCATCAATCCTATCTTCCACTAAGGTTGTGTTCTTCATATTTTCATATTTCTTCACAAATTCTCTCCAACTGGACTTAGAGAACCTAATGGCTAGGCTTTGCTAGCACTTTTAGGTTTTGTTGGGATTATGATTGCCAAAAATAAGCCATACGAAAGTCACAGGAATATTGATGAGCTGAAGAGGCTCCTTCAATGAGCTACAGAAACCCTAAAGCCAAAATTCTATAGAAATTGTGAAACCCTAGAAACCCTGGGGCCAAAATTTCAAAATGATCGAATTTTCACTCTAAGAGTCTCTGGAGGTGTGTTGTAGGAGGTCGTACTCTCCTATGTCTAAATTATCCCCAAATTCCAAGTATTAAGGTCTAGAACACCTCAAAAAGGAGGGTCGTATGGATTTTCTGGAAACCCTAGGAGGGTCATACGGTTCTGTAGAGATGAGAGAAGACTCGTAGATTCTTGTGAAATGGGTTCTTCAAGACCTATGTTTTGACTCCATGTTGGTTTTTCAATAAGAAAGGATTAAGTATGAATTTCATTCCATTTTAGCATTTTAGTTAAACCATAAACAATTTGTTGCAACAACCAATATCACAAGAAGAAACACCATGCACAAGTACACAAGAAGTATCCTGGGAAACTCTTCTTAACAAGGGAAGAAAACCCAACCAACCCCTTTCTATATTCTTCAATAAAAATACCTTCACCACCATAAACACTTAGCACACAATAGGGTGCTCACAAACCCTAGAAACCTAGCGCCCAAGAGAGGTGTGCACTTTTCCCAAGAACAAGTGTTTGCTGAAATTTTCAAACTCACACTTGTGATATGATTCCTCAATGGGGAATTTACCTTTACATATATTAGACTGAATATGTCAATAGTAGTGTCTATTGACACAACAGGGCCAGCCTTAATAACTCATAATATAATTAATAATTATGATATTAATTATCTTTTACATTAATTATCTTTCACTTTATGGTGGGGCCGACATGTACCCTTTACATCACAAATAGGGTTACAGGTAAGTCTGACTCTTGAAAAATATAGCAAGGGATATCATACACCAACTAGTGCTCATCCACTAGAGGCACATCCATCTGCGCTCATTCACAGGGATGTCCACATCTCTATCTCATTGCGTCTCACAGGAGAACCACACTCACTAGTGCTCAGCCACTAGGATCATGTTCACATGTTCTCATCCACAGGCACGTCCAACTTAGAATATCTTCTTTCTCACTGCAATACATAGGGGACTCATTTGGATTTCATCATCTCAACTCTCTACTCATAGGAGGCTAATACATTGTTTCATCTCTGTCTCAGAACGATGCACCCAACTCATGGTATTTCACACGTTCACCTGTGCTCGGCCACAGGCACGTCCAACTCAGCAGATCTTCTTTCTCATTGCATTACACAGGAGAATCATCTAGAGTATCATCTCAACTCTTTCTAAGGAGGAGTCCAGCACAACGTTCTAGTTTTGTCTCAGATAGGAACCACACAGCCAACTCAGGGGCTCTCTCTTAGGTATGTGTCCTGGAGGATGTCTCACGTAGATGTAGTCATCAACAACTACTACAATGAACAAGGTCACTTGGCTAGAGACTACCCTCACCCAAGACGACCATGGTGCTCTCACTGCAAAAATAATGGGCATGCAACCGAAGAATACCCAGAACAGATCGTGAAATGGGAAGATCGGGTTTGTCAAAGAGGAGCTAATCTCATAAGCTCGGAACTGAAAAGGGGAATCAAGGGATAGCTACCTAAGATTAGAATCATTAATCATGGAGGAGAAAAAAATGGGGCAGATGCGGACCTTCATCCCAAGATTCTGAAAGCATCTCCCAAGGATGACATGTATGACCCTTTGAAACAAAAGTTGTTCTTCAAATATGCAATAAAAATATTTAAGAGTATCCCTAATCCAGGAATAATGGAGAATTCCCCTAAAGTCACCTCTCAACCTAAACTTGTGCAAGCCCCTACCTCCCCACAGGCACCTAGAAACTTTGTAATTCCAAAGAGACACCATGAGCAGTATCAAAGTGTAATCAATCTTTGGTTTCAATTGTTCTTTGATATCCTAGGGGATGACCAAATTACAGAGAAGTTTTGTAACACCATGTAGCTAATACTAGGAAAAGAGGTAACCCTAGAATCCATAGTAAGGACCAACCTCCCTGAGAATAATACAAAGAATAAAGCTGCGAACAGGAAAATAATTTAGGTTAGAATCCTAGGTAGATGATTTTGAAATCAAACATGGCATGCTAGATTTGGGATCCGTTGTCAACATCCTACCCAAAAAGACCTGGGAAGCTTTGGGAAAACCTCAGTTGGTGTAATCCCCCATCCAGTTGAGAATGGAAAACTAGTACTGCATTTTCCCAGTAGGAAGGATGGAAAATGTGGAAATAGATATTGTGAGAGTTAAAACCACAGTCGATTTTGAAGTAATTGAATTCATGGGAGATAAGGATCCCTACCCTACCCTACTCTACTCGAAATTGATTGGTCATATGAAAACTATGCTAGCATTGATATAAAGAGGGACACCATGAGGTTTGAGGTGGATGGGATAAAAGTAGTTTATCCCTTGGATCCATATGTAGGGCCTATATACACTGAACTAGTGGACAACAATATAGAATCAGATGCTCTTGACCAATTATACACCATAGCAATAGGAACAAGACCAGATTACATAAATCTCACTCTAGATGGATCGAAAAGTTAGAGAAGCATACATTCTGCTGAAGAGGATCCAGAATTAGCATTTGATAGTTGGTCACAAGGTTCATATGAACGATTATCAAGATGATGTGCAATTTTCATAACAGCAAGATGGATTGGAACCAAGATCAGAGAACACCCGACATATGATGGTACCTCAGAGGTACATAGTTTTCTTGTCAGCGTGGAAGAGAAAATAGTGATGGATCAAAGGATCTTTGTTCTTAACTTAGCCTTGCAAGATACCCCCGCTAGATGGTGGACCACTCATAAAGCCTTGATTATGGAGTAGGAAGACATAAATCAAGCCATCCTATGTCAATTACAAAGTAGGGATCAACTGAAAGAAGTGATGAAGATAGATTTTCAAGATGCGCAACTATTTGATGAACAGTTTGACCCTAAAGTTCATATTGAGCATTCCTCAAAGCAATGGTGAGTTGCGGGAGTACCCTCTCACCTATGGGTTCAAGTATTTCTCCATTAGTTGGGTCCAATCCCAAAATCCTAGTACATACATGAAGAGACCTAAAGACAAGCAAACTGTTGGAAGACCTTACAAGACTAGTTTTGTAGGGACTTCTCCTTTACAAGTAAGTACCCTGAGCTTACCACATTTCTTCAAAGAATCAAAGAAATCATTTTTATTGATATTTGCAAAAAGAGATCAAGTCCAGAAGTATGTGTTGACCATGTTTGTTTGCTTCAGTCTAGTCTGAGTCTTGAATTTGACAAGATGGTTGTAGCTTGTTGTAAAGTCAATAAAGACCTGGAAAAACCCGATGACTTAGAGGAGCTTAGAAACTTGACTATTAAAGAAACGGAAGCCAATAGAGAGATTTAGGATATTCTACCTAGTCACACCGGTATCTCCTATAACCATCCAATAAAGTTGAGAAAATTTAATATAGGGAGTACAAATCATCCTAAGATACCTTCCATAGGAGATTATTGGGATGAGCAAACTATAAATGAAGTACACAACCTGTTGCACGAATATGAGGACTTATTTCTGAAAATGTTCTCAGAACAGAAAGGTATAAAAGGAGCCATGGAAGAAATGAAAATCAAGTTGAAACCTAGCTTAAGACCTGTGAAGC
Organism: Picea mariana; assembly: GCA_032191745.1. NCBI lineage: Eukaryota > Viridiplantae > Streptophyta > Pinopsida > Pinales > Pinaceae > Picea > Picea mariana. Next base: position 35,593 of record JASDQU010507783.1, on the reverse strand, counting down.
ACAGACCATACCACCTTAATCCTAAAATAAAAGAGAAGGTCAAGAAGGAAGTGGAGAAAATGATTGTGGCGTGACTTATTTTCCCCATTGAAGAATAACAGTAGATTAGCCCCATAGTTATCTAGAGAAAGAAGGATACATAAGACATTTGGGTCTGTGTGGACTACAAAAGTATAAATTCTTCATGTGTGCATGATTCATTTCCAACACCTTTCAGTGACAAAGTGTTAGATCAATTTGCGGGAAAAGAATCTTATTAGTTTACAGATGAATTCTCAGTATATCACCAACTTAGAATTATGGAATAAGACAAGAAGAAGACCACATTCATAATTAAATGGGGATCATTTTCATACAATGTGATTCCCTTTGGCTTAAAGAATGCCCCCGTAGTTTTCTCTCGAATCGTAATAGCAGCATTTCGAGAGTTCATCCACAAGTTTGTAGAAGTCTACATGGATGATTGGACAGTATACAGCCTACTAAAATACCATGTAGGGCTACTCTGGTTGATGTTTGATAGATGTTGTTAATTACAGATATCTCTGAATCTAAGAAAGTGCATCTTTTTTGTACCACATGGCAATCTTCTATGCCATATTGTATGCAGAGAAGGAGTCTTGGTAGACCCAGCTAAAGTTGCGGTCATTTTGAACATGCCACCACCTACAAGTGTGAAACGGTTGCACTCTATACTGGGACATACAGGATATTACCGCAGGTTTATCAAAAGATATGCAACTATCACCGCACCTCTAGAAAAATTGTCGAAGAAGTCTAAACGATTTGGGTGGGCACCAGAGTGTAACAAAGCATTCGAGATTCTCAAAGAAAAAGTAAGTACTGCACATATATTGATATTTCCCAATTGGGAATTTGAATTCAACGTACATGTGGATGCATTAGGTATTTCCCTTGGATCCATTTTAGTGCAACCAGGGGAAGGAAATATGGACCACCTGTTGAGCGCTCAACACACCCTAAAAGCCTTATAAAATTTTATCACTTTTTGGGTACCACTTGTTTTATTTTACTGTCTAAATTGAGTTCACATGGGGGGATGGTTTATTTTGTTTTGTTTTCATCACTCTTATAAATCAAGTCGAACTATTTGAACTTGTTAAATGAAATCTTGTGTCTAAAATAACTTGACATCCTAACTAAGAATTTGCAGCTAACATTGCAACTAACGTTCTTCTGTTCAGCGTCAGAAAAACTCAAGCAGGTAAAGTGGTCACACAGTTACACTAATCGTCGATCGTCGATGCACTATTGGCATCATCAGAAGGCAGATTTGTTTTGCGTGAGTTATTCGCCACAAAGTTTCAAGAGATATTCGATCCCTAGGGTTAGGTGGTCATAAAGAGGAAGTCCCACAACAAGAAAGAGGAAGTCCCACAACACGAAATCGGTACATCGATGTTAGGACCACGCTATGCACGTTTTTGCCTATACCTTTTGTCATTATTATACCCTTCATCACTAGTATTTAGACTCACATTATCACCTCACCTGATCATTCCAAGGTATACAACGTCCTTTCTCATTATT
>JASDQU010507783.1:22219-33942 GCA_032191745.1 Picea mariana | reverse complement strand
ATTTTTGGAATTGTAAAGAACTATTTTTGAACTACCTTAATTGAGAAGTCATGTTTAGGACCGGAGACAAATTTCTGTTTTTCATCAAGGGCGATGTGTGATTGGATTGAGGAGGAATTACTTCCAACTTTATTTCATTAATGGATGTTCTGACGAGTAAGATTTTCTGAATCTATTGATAAGTTAGTTATTTCAATATTTTTGTATTATTGTCTCTAATGATGAAAGCAAATCGTTGTATTAATGTTTGATTAATTCTAGAGCTAAGGAAACTATTTTTCTTTCCATCATTTTATTGCATGTGTGTTTTCTTTCGATAATCGTATCTCAGTCAATAATTGAAATACCAACAAGTTAATGTATTAGTTCTAGGCTTGTCATCAATGTGAATATATTTGTCTTCATGCTTGATCACAAGGGTTATCCCAAGCTCAGCCTTCTACAGTAGTTAAGAAACCCCCTTTTACCAGCCGGTTTATACCAGCACACATCTTTTAATCAGACCTATCTAATAAAAGAAAAGACAAAAAGAGAACATTTAAATTGAAGGAGGAAATTTCATAAGAAGATATCATTTCAATCACTACGTAAATCCCATCGATAAATTGGTCGGATCGAAATATTTGCAGTGTCTAATTGGGCCTCTATGGCGAGTTTGGTTCTTGATGTTGAGTTAAATGGATTTAGGACCCCTCAATGGAATTGGCGCTAGAAGGAGGACATGTGAATGAATGGATAAAAATATTTCTAATATAATATTTCGCATAGCCTACATATTCAAAATAGCCCACATGCATGGCTAGTCATTCTCAAGAAAACCCACACACACTAAGTACTCTTGAAATGAGTAACTCACCCCAGCAAGAGGAAGAACATATCCATGAAATACCTTATTCTCTTCCTCACGAGGAGTTGAACCAGTTCATAAGAATCACAAGAGCTTACGCTCTAAAAATTGGATCATTACCCCTAGCTTCGCTATTTCCTTGTAGAGAACAAGTAAGCAAACTAGTGGTCGACACCCCCGACCAGGTTTGTTTTCACACAGTAGAAGACCTGATAGATTTATCCCTCACCGAGATCCAAAATCCCCTTAATATGATCCCTGAAACACCAACTGGTAACTACTCTGAGCCCAACGATTTTAAATCTGATGAGGAAGGGTTTAACTTGGATCGCTCAGCTTCGGAGTCAGATGACAAGGAGGATAAAAATGATCATAATGAAGAAATGGGAAACCCACCTCAAAATAATCAACCTTGTTTGGCCAAAGATTCTCTGGAAAACCTCAGACGAGTACATAACCTCCCTCGACATCCAGAAAATTTACTCCCCAAATTTGACTCTGAAACGTTGGGATTTCCTGAAGACCATATTAAAACTTTCATACTAGCTATTACACTGATGAATGTCCAACATGAAGACGTAGTATGCAGGATTTTTCCCTATACCTTTGAGAATTCAGCCTCCATGTAGTATTTTAACTTTTGTTTAGGGTCCATAACTAATTGGACGAAGTTTCAAAAATATTTTTTAGACAAATTTGCAGAAGAAACCACTACAAGAGATTTAATGGCTGAATTGTTCAAGAAACAAAGGAAAAAGGGTAAGGGGGATAAGAAACCCACTGATAATGCTAGCAAGGGAGAAACTGAAAAGAAGAAGTCAAAGTATCCTTGTAATATTTGCAAGGAAGACCACCCAACCCATCAATTCCCTAGGCTTGCAGAGGCCCAGAAGTTATTGGCACAACAACATCCTGTCATGTTAACGAACCCGTTTCCACACGGGAAAAATCTAAATCAAGCCTCCTCGAGCACGGAAGGGGGAATTCAAGGACCCCCTTCGTCGTCGAATAATCCTTCGTCCACAAATGTGTATATGATAAAAGGTGATGCCTATATAACGACTAGATAACATGATTACGGAAATCCAGGCACCTCTAAGAAGGGTAAAGAATCTGAAAACCCACCTCTTCCTCTTTAGATTGAGAATCCGATGGGAAAAATAATGACTTGCATCCCAAAAGCTGCGTTCAAAAAAGCTTCTTACAACCCAAATGCAAGGGTCGCCCAGAACTACTCTATGGTGGAGGATTTATCACAAAGGATTTATCGAAAGGCCCTGTTAGCTACCTTAGGCTCTATCGAGACTTTTAATCCGAGAAAAATCATGCTTGATACCACCGACTTAAAACCTCATCTTCCTTACCATGTATCTTTTCAGATAGTAGTGGCTTACACCATGAAAACGTTTACCCGGAATATTTTCTGAACAGCGATGGATGAGGGTGCCTCGACATGCGTGATGTCTTTTGCATGTTGGAAGGCCATCAGCCAACCCGTTTTGTCTCTATCACCTACTCTTCTTACAGCTTTTGACGGATGTTCTTTCCAACCACATGGGATCATTCCCTCTTTCCCCGTGTAGTTAGGGGGGAAAACCGTGTGCATCGAAGTTGAAGTGGTCGATGCATCTCTCGACTACAATCTTTTGTTAGGAAGGATTTGGACCTATTATATGCAAGCAGTGGTCACGACAGTTTTCCAGGTCTTGTTGTTTCCTCACGAGGGTCAGATTTTGACCATTGATCATTTATCCTTCTCTTGTTCCGGCCCTTCATCAGGAGTCTCCATGGTCCCAATGATTGATAACCCTCAACTCGGCATCATCAACGTAGGGGTTGGTTTTTTCCCACCAATGATGGGTACTTTTGATTACCTACCTCCGACTGGCAATTTCCATTACATGACGGTTGTCCCCGACCAGCCTCAGGCTAAAAAATTTCAAATATCGTCGTTTCGCACGACGTACTTTCACGATCCGTGGACTCTTCCTTCCCCATCCACTATGATGGAAAGGACAGAGCACCATGGAATGGCCATGCCTTTGTCTGTGGCAGAAGTTGCATACTTGATCATTCAACGAACTTCTGTTGACCCCGATTCGACTCCAGCACAAGAGTTAGATCTTGTGCTCGAGCCTATTTGGGATCACAGTTTCGTTGTTCATACAGAGTATTTAGACTTAGTCTTTCCTTCATACGAAGTGATTATTGAGGCAATGAATAGTCTGGACAGACCCTGGGATGATCTTCATCATAGATCTTACTTCCTCCCAGAGTTAAGACAAATTGAAGAAGGTGAATTCACTCTGACCATGAATGGAGATAAAGGTTGTCCTATCAATCCTTTGGCAACGCATGTTGTTTATGCTGAAGGAAATATGGAAACTATAGCTAAAACGATACCTATTCATATCTCCAAATCCCTTGGCATCGTGGAGAATATCTTCGTCGGAGCAGATTGCTCCCCCAAGGAGATTCAAATCTACACAGACTTATTTAAAGAATTTTGCGATGTGTTTTCCTGGTCTTACGATGAAATGCCAGGCATAGATCCAAGAATCATAGAACATGAAATCACGACTTATCCTGATGTCAAGTCGGTCTGGTAGAATCTTCGTCCGGTCAATCCTAGGAAAGTAGCAACTATCAAGGATGAAGTGGAGAAACTACTTAAAGCTGGTTTCATCTACCCCGTCAATTGACTCAATGGGTGTTGAATCTCGTGCTAGTAAATAAAAAACAGGGCACGATTCACATATGTACGAACTTCCATGATCTGAACAAGGCCTACCCAAAAGACAATTTCCCCATGCCATTTATTGACCAGTTATTCAATGAATGCGCAGGATGCGAGGCATTTTCGTTCATGGATGGTTTTTCAGGATACAATCAGATACAAATCAAACCCAAAGACCAACACAAAACCGCTTTCATCTGTCCATGGGGTAGATTCGCTTATCGCAGGATGTCTTTTGGTCTGAAAAAAGTTGGAGCTACATTTCAGTGGGCCATGTATTTTTATTTCCACGACCTCAAACACAGTCGAGGCTTATCTCGATGATTTAGCATCACAATCTCGCAAGAGAGATGATCATCCAGAACACCTCCAACTTACCCTTGAATGGTGTCGCTACTATCGAATCCACTTGAATCCAAACAAGTGCATTTTTTGCATCACATCAGGTCATCTGTTAGGTTTCGTCATTTCGACAATAGGGATCATGGTCGATCCTCTAAAGGTTGAGGCAATAGTTTAATTTCCTCCCCCATGCACCATACCTCAGCTTCAGAGTCTGCAAGGAAAAGTGAATTTTTTACGGCGTTTCATCGCAAACTATGCCAAGATCACAAAGGGTTTTATGAATTTATTGAAGAAGGACATTCCTTTTCATTGGGACGAAGCCACTAAATGCTCTTTCGCAACGTTGAAACACGCCCTCATATCTACCCCTCTGCTTCGGCCACCCAATTATAATAAATATTTCCTATTATACTTGGCCACTCAAGAGTCAACCATCAATATGGTCTTAATTCAGGAGGATGATTTACTCTCAGAATACATGATTTATTACCTGAGTCAAGGCCTAGTTGGACCAGAACTCAATTATTCCCATATTGAAAAACTTGCGCTGGCAGCAGTCCATGCTGTCCAACGATTTCGTCATTACATTTTGTTTCGCAAGACCACTGTCATTTCCATCGTGAACCCATTTCAATACGTATTGACACGACGATTCATTGACAGAAAGATCAGTAGATGGATAGTTATCCTCCAAGAATTCGACTTGGATTTCACTTCGACGAAATCCAAAAAGTCAATGGTCTTCGCGGAACTCATATCGGAACTTCTGGTCAAATCAGGTAATGTTATACCTGAAGAGTCACCTATCAAAGGAAACATGTTTTTTATCATTTCTTCCAACCCCTAGTATGAAGATGTCCTTGTGTATCTCTAGACTTTGAAGTGTCTCGCCTCTACTTCTCGTAATGAGCATCGTCGTATAAGCCATCAGGCTAAGAACTATCTCATACTCGAGGACACAATGTATCGTCGAGGTGTAGACTGCATCCTTCGCCGATGTCTCACTCATGAAGAAGCAGAAATCATGCTTAACGATTGCCACACTAGAGAATGTGGTGGTCATTTGTCTGGGTTGGAAACAGCTCAAAATATTCTACAAGACGGTTACTTCTGGCCGACATTAATCAAAGATTGTGTTGAATCGGTCAAGAAGTGCCACCCGTGTCAGATCTTCTCTTGGAAGATGAGGGCACACCCCACTCCCATGTTTCTCGTTATTACTGTTGGTCCCTTCACTAAATGGGGGATTAATTACACTACATGCAACCCCCCTTCAGCAAGGGGGCACCGATATATCATCGTAGTAGTAGACTACTTCACCAAGTGGGTCGAAGCTATGCCAACATTCAAATATTACGGGTGTTAGCGATCAAAAATGCACTGGAATTTTTGAAAGAACGATGCCTAATATTGTAGGGAAAATTTGAATAGCTTCCCAGGATCCAAATGCAGATTTGAAAGCACCATTGAAAATCTTAGGATTTGTAGATGTCAATCGACTATTTAAGCATGCAAAACAGACTCTCCATGACTGAGAAATTTGATTTTGAAAAAAGTTGTGCTTTCACCAACGTAGAAGGCATAATTATAACTAGTTAGCTAGTGAAAGCTCCGCCTTTCACCAGCTAAGGAGCGGATTTTCGGGTAAATTAGCTGGTGAAAGCCTGTAATGACCAGAATACTCGAAATTTCACCCAGATCAGAAATTTTCGAGCCAGAAAGAGATGAAACCTCTTGGAATAGATAGGTGGTGAATTATCAAGTCAAAATCTGAAGGCCATTCTTGGAGATGAAAGTCAAAAGGGAATTATTTGACTAGATTTGGTCATTTTCAAGGGCAAAATGATAGGGATTTTTGGCACACATCATCAAATTCAAATTCCTCTTTCAGAGGAACAGATCAAAGAGCCTTGGAAGGCTAGGCTACACTTCATCAACTTTCAACCAATGTTTGAAGACCAAAAGATAGAGATTGACCTCATCTTGAGGATCTCTCCTTATCTTTTGTAAATCAGTTTTGACTTTCTATTTTTAGAATATCATATCCATTATTTTAGGATCTGAAAACTGGTTGTAAAAGGCTATAAATGCCTAGTTTTTCTAAAAGTCTAGGGGTTCAAACTGGGAGATATTTTTTGTTACTGTATAGACTCTTATTTGCAGAAATAAAGTTCAGTTTCCTTTCGTTTTCAATATTAGAAATTTCCATCTTTCCCTTTCTGTACTTTGTTTCAGTTTATTTTAGTTCATGAAGACTGTTATCTCTTTATTGAGCTCATAGACTTGAAGTAAAGGATTTCTCTCTATCTTGCATTAAGCCCTACATTCACTTGTATTTGGAAATCAAGAATAGTGTTCTTCATCCTCTCCTTTCAATTTACTTGATTTGATTATTGTTTCCTGAAAGCACTGTTTCTTTAGATGTATGTGTTGTCTGTTACATTGATCATTAAAGACCCCATTGTTCCAAGCACATATACACATTATTTCTAAGTTACCAAGCATCCTTAGCCTACAACCCTAAGGAGTTTTTCTTGGAGTGATAACAACGAGGAGACAACAGCTCTCTTTTTGCTCAACCAGATAATAGCACGGTTCGACGTCCCAAGAGAGATTGTCACTGACCATGGTAGTCACTTTTAGAACAAAATGATGACCAATTTAACGTCAAACCTTGGGTTGCGGTAGGAACATTCATCACCCAACTACCCCCAAGCGAATGGTCAGGTGGAAGCTGTAAATAAATCTCTTAAAACCATTCTACAACACACGATCAATTCAACCAAGTCAAATTGGCATTTGATGTTATATTTGGCATTATAGGCTTATCAAACGTCTGTTAAGACTGCAACCGGTTTCTCACCTTTCCAACTCGTTTATGGGTTGAAAGCATTCTTGCCCATAGAATTCCAGATCCCATCTTTAAAGTTGGTAGTACAGTTATTTCCAAACACTTCACCGCTTGAAGAGCATTTATTATATCTCAAGTAGCTCAATGAGCAGCTTCGTGATGTGGCCTTAGCTAACGAAGCTCACAAACAAAAATTCAAGTGTTAATATGATCAATCTTTTCGTCCTCGGATTTTCTCTGAAGGCGACCTTGTCCTGGTCTATGACCAAGATAAGGACCCCCTGGGGACAGGCAAGTTCAAACCCATGTGGTTCAGACCTTTCATCGTTAAAGAGGTTCTAAGAAAGGGTGCTTATCATCTAGTGGACTTTGAGGGAAATGTTTTGGTGGAGCCTGGAAATGGGCTCTACCTAAAGAAGTATTACTCATAGGTGGGTCACCTTGGGTGATTTTTTGTAACATATGTATAGTATTTGTACTATTACTTTTTGGTTTTTCTTTTGGTTTTATGGACGTGTCATTTTTGATGTTATCTTTTTCACTGTGGCAGGTGTCAAGTGAATCAGAGGTGTTCGTTGGATTCACGGACGGCGCTAGCTGGTACACTCGGAGGCTTGCCTCCGCAACTTGGGTGATTTTCACACCTCAGGGCCAGTTGTTATCTTTAGGAGGTATATGTTTAGGCGACACCACAAACAATGTCACTGAATACAGCGCAGTTATTGAGTTTCTTCGTGACACTTTGTCACTTGGTATCTCTCACCTCTGGGTCTATTTAGACACTCAGCTGGTTGTGTCTCAATTAAATGGAGTCTATTGTGTTCATGATCCTACTCTACACCGACGGTTCCTTAGGGTACATCTCTTAGAATGAATCTTTGATTATATTATATATTTTCAAGTTCCTAGGAGATTAAATCAAGTTACAGATACTCTAGCTAATCAAATATTAGAATGGCATCTTGCACACATTTAAGAAAGACACACACATGCACATGTAAATACATTTGTAAAGTAGATGTAATCCATGAGACACAAAAATACATAAAACTCCATATATAATATCGAAAAAGTGCCAGAGTACAAGGGTGGATGCAAGCGCCTCAAAAATATGTCTAGTAAAGAGTCACGGGGCTTATGCCCTCAAAAATATACAAATAGTGCCTTCAGCACGTAATCAGTCCAACCTAACTAAGGACAGGGCCTGTTGGCCCTATTAAAATGATCAACTGCATTTTCCAAATGCCTAAAAAGCTGAACCCACGTCCATGGTGCCCCCACTACATGAAGTTGCATAGATGGCGGTAGATACTCGATCTCTTCCATGGGGACAATACGAGTGAGCGAGGTAAAATTCTACTCTACCTGTCTCAATACTCTCTCAGCCTCTCTGGTTGGAGGTCCCCCTACTGCTACTAGTCCGCCAGTTGCAGTTGGTCCTGCCTCTGGTCGAGGATGTCACTTTTTCCTCATGAAGTTCACTGGACGCACTGGCCCCACATCTGCACGTAACACATACTTACTTTTCAAATACTTTGGTATATAAAAAAAAAAAATGATATATATAAAAAACATAAAAAGAAAATAAATTTGAAAAAAGAAAAAAACAAAGCATACCAAACTCTCCTCGTACCACTCCGGGAGGTACACCCATGTTAGGGTCCCTGGAAAAGTCAATTCTGGCATAAGAATAGTCCTCTATCACTGGAATCTGTCGAGACCACCAGTCAAAAAACTTGTTGTTGAAGGCCTCAATAGTCCTCCCCCCCACCTGTCGCAGAAACAACACCGCCCATCTATTTATTGTTGGAGAAGAGGCTATGTGCCCTCGTACTGTCTCCCTCGGACTAAGACTCGGTGCTCTCTCGAAGAAGAAAGCACAAAGAATAGTCCCAAACCCAAAGTTCTTGTGCCTCTGCATGTGACACTATGTAAGTTGTCTCTTCATGCATTCTAGTAAGGTGGTACTCCAATCAAAAACTTGTGCATTTAAGAACTGAACTGCACAATTCATGTGCGCTCGAGAAGCCTGATGCAAAGCTGCAGATCCTGTAATCCATCCAATAAGAAAAACTATCACTTTTAGTGATAGGTCTGAGATCTTGTTTATTGGTACCTGAGTGCCCATCTTGTCTATACTAGCTTCACAATAGAGTCCGATCAACTCTGCTATATTGTGTGGCCCCGAGGGAAAAGTGAGAAAATTGATTTGTTCCCCTCTCCTTGAGGGGCTAGTCATAAAGTAAATATACTCAGTCATTGGAGTCAATGATTGTCCCTCAAGAATGAAGGCCTCTACGTCAGGATGCCAATAATCAACTAATGTGTTCAGCAGCCTAGGTTGTGCCCGCATGAAAGGAAAATGGAAGAACTTTAAAAAACCACATTGCGCCAATGCGGTGGTAGCAGTGGGGTCCTCACCGACCAAAAAATCAATATCCTCATGCTCCCTCTGTTAATATTATGGTAGTTGCGGGAGGTATTTACCTCCACGTGTAAACCTTGCAAGAATAGAAGACTCTAAAAAGAAAGATAAAACCCTAATGAGTTGGCTAATAACCCTAGAAGTCTTGTCGACTCAAGAAGATAATTTATATTAGGTTATTAGCCTCCAAGAGAAGAAGTCGGCGAGAAACAATAATAATACACTGAACAGACATGTACCCAGAAGGAGAAGTCATCCCCACCAAATCTGGCAAAACCACTATAAATACAGTGTGTCAGTTCTCATTTGACACATCTCAGAAATGCAGAGCAGCAACTGGTGCGCAATGAAGTTCCCAGTTTGGTGTGCACATGTGGAGGAGAGCTACAGGTGCAACTGTTGCAGCAACCTGTTTTCAATGTTGGCTTGGACTATCTCTTGGCTAGGGTTTGGACTATCTGATCAGCTATTGTTGGTGCGCTATCCTTGGAGGAATATGTGCTACACCTTGTTTGGCTATCTAGCCTAGGGTTTTCTTCTGGAGTAATTCTCAGTCAAGGTTAAGGTGCTCGGAGGGTGGCTTCGGCCTATGGTTGGGTGACAAGGGTATTGTCAATGGTAAAACGAGCACACAATATTCTATATTCTAAAAGGTTATGGGCCCACACCTCCTTCATTCAGTCTGAACACTGGAAGGAAACATAGTCGCTAGGATATTGAGCTCGTTGAGGAACTGTCGCTAGGGTTACTAACAGAAGCAACTTCCAAGAAACTGTCACTAGGGTTACTAGCAGGAGCAGTTGCAGAAACCCTAATCCTCTTGTTGAGGCACCTTAAGTGAATGGATTGACCCAATATCTATATAGATCAGTGTGCTTTAGTCTAGCGCATCCCCTGACACTCTCAGCAAGCCAAGACATGAAGTTTGAATTTATGGTCAAATCTAGGGTTTGACCAAGTCAAGCAAGCCATGACTAAATCTATGAAGTCTGAGAACAAGTTAGATGGAGGCCCTAACTTCAGAGTGTGGAAGACAAGGATTGACCTCATCCTTGCCAAGAATAAAGTGTTGGATATCGTGAAAGGAAAGATCGTGAAGCCAGAGTTTGAAGAAGGAAAAGAGAAGGAACCGCAGAACATTGCAGTTATGGAGAAGTTAAAAGATATTGACATCAATTCCATGAGTATCATAGTGGATTCTATAAAAGGCCACTTGATACCCTACATCTCCCATCTTGACTCATCAAAGAATATGTACGATGCCCTAACAAATCTCTTCTCAGTAAGAAACATTGGACAAGTTATGAGTCTGAAGAATGAGCTATGTGACATGAAGATGAATGATGATGATAGCATAACATCATACTTTGTAAGGATCTCCCAGTTAAGATATCAACTACAATCTATTGAAGAGATCACTTCAGAGAAGGAATTGGTGAACATAGTACTCAATGGTCTTCCCAAGACGTGGGATGCATTTTCCGCAAGCATGAACACAAGGAAGGAGTATCCAACATTTGAAGAACTTTGGACTTGCTGTGCTCAAGAAGAATCAAGGATCAATGCAAAAGAGAAACCCCAAAGGAAGTATGATGATCAAGCCTTCATAGCAAGATTCAAGAACTTCAGGAACAAAAGGAAGTTTGGCCCAAGGAGGAAGCCAAATCAAGAGAAAGACATTTCAGAAGTACAATGCTTCAACTGTCGAAAGTATGGTCACTACAAGAATCATTGTACCAAGATAAAGAAAAGGAAGGAGAAACACGAAGCATCAATTGTCGAAGAAAAGGAACCTACAAAGAAGACTAAGTAGGATGGAAGAGACTTCTTCTTCTAAAAGGTAACAACACTCTTCTTATTTCTTGTACATATCTTGTCTGCATCGTCTCTGTACATATCTTGTATATCTATCTCTTGGAAGATAATGTGTTCCAAGAAGAACTATACCTATGGAAGAACAAACAAGATGAAAATAGATATCATTAGATAATACACATGAAAGAATGAAATACAAATCATGTGGAAGCTATTGCAAGATAAGCCGAATCAATCATGAAGAGACTTAGAAGAAGCAAAGACAGAAAGAAGTCAACAATCGAGAGGAAATTGGAAAAAGTCTTATGACATTTTGTTGAAGACAACAAGACGAAAGCGTGGATTCTGTTAGACAAGAGAGCCAATTATATATTGCAAAAGACAATAAGGATGCAGATGGAAGCGTGGACTCTATTAGATGGAGGGAGCCGATTATATGCACTCTTACATGAAGCAAGGGTTAGGAGGGAGCTAATCCTATGATCCATTGAAAATGATGAACTATATATCCATGGTAGTAACCATGAAAGACAGTATGTGTTCAGTTCAAGAAGTCCTCCTTGAAGAGAAGCCTTAAAGTATCCTTGGTTGTCCATCCAGATCCGTGATCCTATGATGAAAGGAAGAAGTGGAGTCTATAGGGCATGGAATCTATAAGAAACTCCATGGACCCAAGAGCTAAAGAAAAACATGAAGAAGAACA
>JASDQU010507783.1:0-21027 GCA_032191745.1 Picea mariana | reverse complement strand
TGTTAGACAAGAGAGACAATTATATATTGCAGAAGACAATAAGGATGCAGATGGAAGCATGGACTCTGTTAGACGGAGGGTGTTGATTATATGCACTTATACATGAAGCAAGCATTAGGAGGGAGCTAATCCTATGATCCATTGAAGATGATGAAACATATATATCCATGGTAGCAGCTATGAAAGACAGTACGTGTTCAGTTCAACCACATAAGAAGACTTCTTCGAAGAAAATCCTTAAAGTATTCTTGGTTGTCCATCCAGATCCGTGATCCTATGATGAAAGGAAGAAGTGGAATCTATAGGGCACGGAATATATAAGAAACTCCATGGACCCAAGAGCTAAAGAAAAACATGAAGAAGAATAGGAGGGTTCCAAGAAGCCAGAACAGCCAGTCATTGTATCAAGAATCACAAGATTACCAGCAAGCAATCAAACAGAAGAACTGAAAGTCGTGATGAAGAACAGTGTATGGAAGACTTATGAATGAAAGCATTGTGAAATCTAGAACCAGAAGTTCTCCCATATGGAGGGAGAATACTATGATGATTACTTGTTCCAGTAAACCAGACTTATCTCTACATAAGTCATTATATCATCTGCAACATCCATGCGTCGTAATTCTACATCAGATGAATGCAAAGAATGTTCTCCATAGAAATTGGATAAAGAGCATATGAAGAGAAATCTCAAGACTTGGAGGCATACCAAGAAGAGACTCTTGTATGCAGATAGAAGAAGATAACTTGGTGGAGAACCTCCAGTGCACAACAGAAGTGTGGTGAAGATTCCCTATAACATCAAGATAATTACTCAGTAGATCAGATCTCATGATGACAGAAGAAGTGCCACATGGATATGTTCCATTTTTCCAACAATGATATACTCCATTGTTCATATCTACATGAAGCCTTCGCAGTGTTCCAGACTAAAGTACATTTTGAAATCAAGCATTACATTATCCATGATGAAGTCCAGAAAGGAGAAAATGGTTCTCCAATACATATCTCCACAAATGATCAGATAAGCATACATTTTGGTAAAGCATTTGTGTACTCAAGTTGGAGCTCGTGGAAACAACTTCCTTATTGAAAAAGGAATAAATAACTCCCAGGTTGGGAGGGAGCACTAAAAATATTATTGAAGACATTCATTGAAAAATAGTCCATCTTGTACAGATGCTTTCATGTTCGGAAAGTGGATTGAGATTTTTGACGGATAATGACTTCCCATTGTGGTTAACATGAGAAGTAATTTGATTGTTGATGTATCATAGATAGCAAATTCCCATTGTGGTTAACATGGGGAGTGGTCTAGGGAAGACTCTCTTCTTGAGGGTTACTCAAGAAGACTAGCCCGCCTCGCCAAACAGCGATTTCTCATTGTGGTTAACATGAGGAATGGTATGTTTTGCAGGTTGATGCAGGACAGTCTTTTCCTCTTGTGGTTAACAGAGGAAATGGTTTGGAAAGTCATTCCTTAGGGTTTATACATTCTCTCCAGGGTGCACTTTGATTAGTATAGGAGGAATGGCCCAGGGTGGGGAATGGTCCAAGCTCAACAATCAGGGACAGACATTCCTTAGGGTTTATACATTCTCTCCAGGGTGCACTTTGATTAGTGTAGGAGGAATGGCCCAAGGTGGGGAATGGTCCAGGATCAGCATTCCTTAGGGTTATACATTCTCTCCAGGGTGCACTTTGATTAGTGTAGGTAGAATGGTCCAAGTTCATAAGACAAGACAATTATTCTTCCTTTCTTGAGAAGAATAGTCCAGATATCTCATTATTCTACTCTGAGGGCAAATATTCTTTCAAAGCTCACAGATGTGAGTGAAATATTGGCCCAGATGATTTAGTTTATATCATAACATTGTTTCTGTGCAGGTTGTTATCATATGTTTGTTATGAAGACTGTATGACAGTATATGAAGACTACTATGGTGGATATGTTACATTGTTCGTGACTATAAGTTGTTGATCAAGTACTTGTGTGTTACTTGGTGTGGTAGTGTACCACTGGATTGTAGTTATGTACTACTATGGATAGACACAGTTGTGTTCTAATTTTTTTCTAATTGCCTTGAAGACTATGAGCAGTTTATTGGAGATAATCATCATCCATACAAATGATGAACAGATATTTTCCAGATGAAAAATGGTTCAGAGCATTTACTCCTCTAGATTATAAGAATGACTCTTATGTCACTCTATGGTATGAGTGACTTATCCAGCATCATGTCTAATTACTCAGATGAAGTATGGTTTCGAGAGATGATGCAGCTGATGGTGATGGTGATGCTCATGATCTAGTCATGAGATAGTCTAAACGACTATGTTGATGCTACCAGGTAAATGGTATGTTTTTGTGCTCAAGACCATTACCTATAATACCTCCCTAAATAGGAGGGAGTGTTAATATTATGGTAGCTACGGGAGGTATTTACCTCCACGTGTAAACCTAACGAGAATAGAAGACTCCAAAAAGCAAGAGAAAACCCTAATGAGTTGGCTAATAACCCTAGAAGTCTTGTCGGCTCAAGAAGATAATTTATATTTAGTTATTAGCCTCCAAGAGAAGAAGTTGGACAGAAACAATAATAATATACTGAATAGACATGTACCCAGAAGGAGAAGTCGGCCCCAGCAAATCTGGTAGAACCACTACAAATACAGGGCGCCAGTTCTCATTTGACACATCTCAGAATTGCAGAGCAGCAACTGGTGTGCACTACAGTTCCCAGTTTGGTGCACACGTGTGGCAGAGAGCTGCAGGTGCAGCTGTTGTAGCAACCATTTTTCAGTGTTGGCTTATACTATCTCTTGGCTAGGGTTTGGACTATCTGATCAGCTATTGTTGGTGTGCTATCCTTAGAGGAAGATGTGCTACACCTTGTTTGGCTATCTAGCCTAGGGTTTGCTTCCAGAGTAATTCTCAGTCAAGGTTAAGGTGCTCGAAGGGTGGCTTCGGCCTATGGTTGGGTAACAAGGGTATTGTCAATGGTAAAACAAGCACACAATCTTCTATATTCTAACACCCTCTCCCTCCAGTGAACATACATCCTGCAATTGAAAATTTCAGGAGGGATTAGCCCTTGCATTTTTTATTTTTTGCTTCCTATGTTGGAGGGTATACGTGGGTTGTAATGTAGACAGTCACGTATGCCCACGTGCAGTATTTTCTCAGCACGCAGGCATACACTGGTTGTCCTAGGACAGCCCGCATATACGTAGGGATGACCATTTTAAAGGTCAAGGCCCCACAAAAAAACAAAAATAAATTCTTAAATAAAGAATTGAGATGCAAGGGGGGTTAGTATGTACTTACTTGGTCCAATCGGAAGTTCGTTCCATCCACCGAAACTCCCAGAATCAACTATTTTGACAAAGAGGTCTTTTTGGCTCCACAGTCAAATTCTCAATTAACAATGGTGATAATGAGCTGCCAACTTCTATTTATAGACTTTTTGGCCCCTTTTGTCATTTTTTAGACCGTTTTGTCATTTTTTCTAAATTGAAAATCGTTTAGTATGGTTGAGAAGTTTTCTATGGTTTGTTACGATAAGTGTTACTTTGGGTATTCGGAAACTTTTTGGAGATTTGGGTCATTTTAAAAGGTCCTTTGGTAAAAAGTCATTTTTCCAACTTGTTGCATTTAAGTTAGGATTCCACCTCCACTTTCTGCATATTTTTGTCTTTTCAGCTTTGCCATAGGATAGATCCCACCAAGTTGTGACACAGAACCCTCATTGCTTCTTTAGAAGTGTCGTAATTTAGTGGTAGAGCCTACCTTATTATGGATTCCCTAGGTAGATCCTGGTTGCATTTTGGTGTCCATGCCATCACTAATGACTATAGGCTCGGGAGTCCTTATCAGTTTTCCTGACTACAAGTTTGAGCCTCATTTGCATGATTCATTATCACTCTTGACCTCACCCTCGGGACTCCCAAAACATAACGGGTCTTTTTTTAAGCCCTTTTCAGACCCTCTAAAAATGAAAACATTGTCGAGCGATATTGTTGACCTTCACGCTCGCTAAACTGAAATTTGAAGTCACGTCTATCCGGCAGCATTTTACCCATTTTTCGGTCTGGATGTTCAACTGTATGAACAAAGGTATACTCTAGGAGCTTCGGTTCCCTAGAAGAGTATTCTCAAGTATGATTTTAACCCTTTTTCGGGCCTGAGGGACTAAATTTACGAAAAAGGAACCCCCATGGAGTCCATAGTTAAGCTCTTTTTAGACTCCCTAAAATTGAAAAGATCGTCGAGTGACCTTATTCTTTCACACTCGTTAAAATGGTCTAGAAGAACATTCCTGATGGAGTCCATAGTTAAGATTTTTTTAGACTCCTTAAAAATGAAAAAAATGTCGAGTGATCTTGTCTTTATCACACTCGTTAAAATGGTTTTGAATAGACATTTGGTCAGTGCTAATTTACCCCTTTTTCGAACTGACTAGACTATCTTCGAAAAAGGTACCCCAGTGGAGTCTCTTTTACGCTTTTTTAGACTCTCTAAATATAAAAAACCGTCGAGCTTACCTTCTCTGGGCTCATTAAAATTACATCGAATGACATTAGCATTATGTGTCTTATCAATCATGTGTACATACCTGTGTCTTTGGCCTAATGTCGGATCCATGTTTCTCTCAACTGAACCATATGAAGCATACCTTATACGCAAGCCCTGTAGCACTTTGCCTCTGCGTCTTGACACCTTTGGCCAATGGAGGATTTTTCCCGAGTGCCATTTTCCTGCATATGTCCCTTTGCCCTGAGCATCCATGTGTTTTGTGTGCTTGGAACTAGTATGTCTGTGACACTTGATCCTCCTTTGTAATGTAGCATTCTTTTATTCTTTTTCAAGCTTTCTAAAATTATTGAAAAAGACAAAAAAATCAAATATACCCCAAAACGAGGAAGGGAAAAGTATTTTCTTTTTAT
Source organism: Picea mariana (assembly GCA_032191745.1). Classification (NCBI taxonomy): domain Eukaryota; kingdom Viridiplantae; phylum Streptophyta; class Pinopsida; order Pinales; family Pinaceae; genus Picea; species Picea mariana. The sequence continues at coordinate 16,080 of JASDQU010507783.1, read as the reverse complement.
TGACAGCACAATGAGTCGCCCTTGGACAAAGCACATGCTTCTGTTTGTTCGTCAATCCTTTGGATTTAACATGACCTTAGGAAGTTTTTCTCGCTACATAGAGTTGTGTCCTCCATTTGGTTATTCTTCCAAACATATGAAGAGTTTGCAGTGCCTCCTACATCATGAACTTATGTCAAAATATCATGTTGCCTGAGTCTCACCTTAAGTCATGCTATTGTCCAAGGGAGGTTATTACCAAGATTGAGTCATCCCCTATGCATATTGTCTCTTACCCTCATGCACGGTCATCCCGAAAGCCCAATCCATTCTTTGTTTGAAATCCATGAAGCCCTCAACCTGATCATCAAAATCCTCTAGTCCATTCTTGACAAGTCGTCGAAGACCTCTGGGTAGTGAAGTCGTACACTCATATTACAGTCCTACACGAGTTGTGAAGATTTTGAAGTTGTTTCTCGAGCTCTGAAGGCCTCATCTCTATCCATCAGGTCTTATTCACTTCTTGAAGATGGATACTATATGTGTATATCTTTTTAATTTCGAGATGTAGATCCGTTGTGTATTGCTCGTGGATACACTTTATATAGTTATATGACATGGATCTACAATGTATTTGATTGGTATCCATGATTTTATTTCATTCCAAGCATGGGTATGCCTGCCTCGATGAGACAATTGTTATTTTTCAGACGGCACCTCCCGAATTCTAGTCCCTAGGCTCACTTATTTGGTACGTTGGTGAAGATTGATAATGTATTTCAGCCATCAGATGCTATTCTGACCTCACACATTAAGGGCATATGTTATAACCCTAAATTGCACCATACATGCTTACTTGGCATCAGGCCATCTCATTTTCCTTCTTTGCCAAAGCCACTACTGAACAGCTTCTTAAAAAACACCCTTTTTGAAGGTATACACGCCCTGCTCCACTACTGTGCGTGTGCATACACTGGTTGACCCACTACAACCCGCGTATACATAAAAAGCACGAAAAATGGAAAGTTGCAGACGGAACACACAGTTTTGGGTAAGTTAACTAAATCGTTTGACCACCCATATCCGGTCACTTGACCAAATACCTAGCCCTTTCTAGCCTATAAAATAAGGGGTAGGGGTCCCATTTTAAAGGAGGAAAATCATAGCAAAGAAACTATACCTGATTTAGTATTCCCCTTGCCCCAACCTTTTGCAACTATTGTGTGAAGAGAAGCATATACAAAAGCAGTTGGAGCACATTTGAAGAGGAGCCTAGGATCATATTCGAGGAGAAGTGGTCAATCTCACTATTGTAAGGTTACTCTTGTGAGATTAATAAAAGAAGTACTTTTCTTGTCCCGCCATATGAGATTGTCAATATTTAAATTTGATTATACTTTGATAGAATCTCTAACCCATTAGTTTATAGATCATATGCATGTGTAGTTATTTGTTTGTATTTTATGAATGCATGTCAGTGTAGGGAGGAGAGTTGCAGTCAAGGAGCGACCAAATGTTAAAGGGATCGGCATCAAACACAAAAACTAAGGTACAGTAACTTGATCTCTTTAACCTTGTATTTGCATATGAATAATGGGGTTTATGATTGGGATGTTGGTAAGAAGTAGGATACTTTAGGTAATTTCTACATGCATGATAAAACCCTTAATTCTAGTCTGTAGGAGGGATTTCCCACCCACAGCACCCAGTCCCACCAATGGAACAACTCTTGCAGACCATGTCTGGTTCTAAAATTTTCTCCTTGTTAGACGATTTTTCAAGTTACAACCAGGTTCTAGTTTCAAAGGAAGACCAATTCAAAACTACCTTCCAAACCAAGTGGGGAACCTTTTCTTATAAACATATGCCCTTTGGCTTAATTAATGCAGTGGAGATCTTCTAGAGGGCCATGGACATATCTTTTCAGGGATTTATCAACAAGTGTGTAGTAGTCTATTTGGACGATGTAACTGGGTAATCAAAGAACAGAGAAGATCACATCCAACATCTAACCCATATTTTTGAAAGGTGAAGAAAATACAGTATATCTTTAAACCCTAAGAAAACTATCTTTGGTGTCAAGGAAGGGAAATTACTAGTTCATATTATATCTCAAGCGGGAATTCGAATAAACCCAAAATGAATTAAGTCAATAGTTTGGCTTCCCTTACCCCACAACAAAAAGGCTATGCAATCCTTCTTTGGGAAAATCAATTTTTTGAGGAAGTTCACCCTCGACTTCATTGAAACTATCAAACCCTTACAAAAACTTATCCGCAAGGATGTTGAATTTAAGTGGGATGATGAACGAAAAAAATCTTTCAGCAATATTAAGACTGCAATATCTCAATCTCCAGTGCTGTAAAGTCCCGACTTTAGTAAATATTTTTTCCTCTGTACTTTTTCCTCCGACCAATCTTTAGCTACGGTATTAACTTAGAAGGATGATGACAACAATGAAGCCCCAATATCATTTATGAGCACTATCTCCAAGGGGCCGAACTGAATTACCTTTCTATAGACAAATAGGCTTATGTGGTATACAAAGCAGTAAAACATTTCAGATCTTAAATCCCAAAAAATCACACCAAAGTCATTGTGCCTCATCCTGCAGTATGATCCCTATTCACTCAACAGGAGATGGGGGAAAGAAGAGGAAATTGGATGGCATTTGTCCAATAATTTGATCTAGATATAAAACCTACCAAACTTTTTAAGGGACAGGGATTGTGTAAATAGGTCGTTGAAGCCCAAGACCAATAAAATGAAGACTCTGGGTGCGACAATGAATTGGCGTTATGGTGTAGTGAAGCTTTATATTTTCCCCCGGGTCAAGAGTCTTGGTATGGGAAACTAACTTATCTCCTGCATCATGGGACTTGCCCAGAAAAACTAAACCCTAAGGAAAGGAGATCTTTGAGACTAAAATCAGCACAATATCGTCTCATAAATTCAGTGCTCTTTCGCGTAATTTATGATGGGGTACTTTTGAGATGTCTCGAACGTGAAGACGCAAACAAGGTTTTGAAGGAGCTCCATGATGGTCCTGCGAGTGGACACTTTGCAGGGAATACAATTGCTCACAAGATACTGAGAGCTGACTATTACTGTCCTACGTTGTTTAGAGGCACTCATACATAAGCTAGAAACTGCAAACCTTGTCAAATAAGCATGGGGAGGGAAAAGAGAGCAGCTTTCCCACTCCAACCAGTGGCCATATCCAGACCATTCGAGCAATGGGGGTTAGATTTCATAGGGGATATTACCCTGAGTTCTTCAAAACAACATAGATACATACTAACTGCTACATACTATTTTACGAAATGGGCAGAGTCCATCCCTCTGACTCACATAAATGAAAAGGTGGTAATCCAATTCATAGAACAACAGTTAATCACAAGGTTCGATATGCCTTCCATTCTTGTTTTTTATAATTTCGCTTACTTTTCTTCCACCCTACTTACAGATTTTTCTCTAGATAAAGGAATCATAATCAAATACTCTACAAACTATTATCCAAAGGGGAATGGAGTGGCAGAATCAACCAATAAGAACCTAGTGAGGATCTTGAAGAAAACAATTGCAGACAATCAGAGGAATTAGCATAGTTCACTTCATAATTCCTTATGGGACGATAGAGTAACACCCAAGGAAGCTATAGGGAACTCCCAGTACTTTCTGGTATACGGACAAGAAGCCATTTTCCCGAATGGGATATATCTTCCATCTCTTCAGCTTGCTCAGGGATCTAGAGGACAACCCTCATCGATTATTCAACAGAGAATTGATACCCTCCTCATGCTAGAAGAAGAAAGGGAGAAATCAAAATCAAATTTCACTGCTCATAAGCAGATAGTTAAAAGGTGGTTTAATAAGCATAAGGCCAGAGAGAAAATATTTGAAGTAGGAGACATAATCCTAAAATGGGATAGAGCAAATGAACCAAAGGGAAAACATTCTAAGTTTCAGAATCTGTGGCTCGGACCTTTTTAGGTAGTCGAGAAACTTGGATCAGGAACGTATTGGTTTCAAAATATGAGGGGGGGAATCGACACCCTCCTGATGAATGGCCAATCCCTAAAACAATATTTTTGTTAAAAAAACAAATGTCTATGTTTTCATGTTATTCTATTTTGTAGGTGTTAGGTAGGATGATTGCGGAGTCCTTTATTTCTATTTTTCTTTTGTGTGGTATTTTTGTGCTTTAAAGTTGTGTTCTACAAGGCATTGGTTGACCTTAATCAATACGGTGTAGCAAACTCAGTTCCTGACTCACACTTACATGCAACACAAGAAACGTTGGGCAAACAATGTTTTTTCTTAAGAGAGTTATGTATATAACCTTTGCGAATAAACAACCTTGCCAAGTGATGAAGTGTCTGCCTGGTGGTCTAGTAAAACCTAAAGACAAATATGGTAAGTTGGAAAGGACCACATGTATCTCAAGATAGAGCTAGGAAGAATTTCACATTAACCATCTCATCTTACAGATGACCGACGTCCTCCTCTCTCAATCCCTTAGGGAATCTCTGCCAAAATAAATCAAGTATATCAAATGAGTGTGAAGTAGGAGAGGATATGTAGATAACTCTTCCATGGTTATGGATGCTCCCTGGCAGCGGAGCAAGGTCTGTGACATAGGAGTGAATTCGTCGGGGCTATGGACACTCACTGGCAGCAGAGCAACACCACAGCAAGTGAATGATGATAACTAAAATTCCTAGTGCCAATGAATGATTTACTCGACTCTTGTCAAAAGGGTGTGTTGATCATGGTCAATAGGAATGAAGGTGGAACAAAGGTATAAACTCCATAGGTAGGCCCGGATTCACGAACTGGAAAAATTGTAAATGCAAGGATAGGAGAGACTTTGATAAAAGAAAAACTAGTTAGGTTCTTAACCATATTCTACATCATCTAAGCTCTGGGAAGGAACGAAGATTATGCTTTCACCCATTAAATCGCCATTTGTTGAGCGCTCAACACACCCTAAACGCCTTATGAAATTTTATCACTTTTTGGGTACCACTTGCTTTCTTTTACTGTCTAAATTGAGTTCACATGGGGGGGATGGTTTATTTTGTTTTGTTTTCATGACTCTTATCAATCAAGTTAGAGTGTTTGAACTTGTTAAATGAAACCTTGTGTATAAAATAACTTGACATCCTAACTACGAATCTGCAGCTAACATTGCAACTAACGTGCTTGTGCTCGGCGTCGAAAAAAATCAAGTGGGTAAAGTGGCCACACAGTGGCAGAAGGCAGAGTTAGTTTGCGTGAGTTATTTTCCATGAAGTTTCAAGAGATAGTCAATCCCCATTGGCGATGGAAAAATACGGGAGGGATAGACATTGACAAATTCCATAAAGAAATCACCGATAGCCGATGAACGATGCACTTTCTCGGGGTCGAGGAAATATAGAAGGGTTAAAACAATTGATTTTTTCTACGATAAATGTATCATCGATCGCTGAGCCTAGATACACTTTCAACAACAGGAAATTTTTGAGAGAGTCGATCTGGGAGCACTGGGTAGGTTTATCGTCGATCACCAATCCTAGATACCTTTCAACATCGGCAAGATAGGATCGGGTTTTAGAACGTTTAGCTTAAGAAAAGTCTCAATTCTAAATAACGTGGGCAAATGAAGATGCAAGTCTCGGGTGCCATGTGTCTTTGTCACATAGGGGCATCGTACAGCCTAGTTTCATCTCGAGTCATATTAAGGTTTCCTATTTCCTAGTCACACCTCCAATTCAACCTTTCCACGTCAGCTCTATACGAAAATATCGTTCGACGTCGGAGCTTTTACAAGGAGATATCAACGAAAAGTGTTCAAAGCATAACCCTGACCCCCAACTCACCAGCTGGACTAGCCAAATGATGGGATGTTTTCAGCATGAGATACAATCGGATTCTGGAATTAAATAAACTATTTAATGTTTCATCCCGCATACATTTCTACCCCATGTGTCGTTTGAGAAACAATGATTTGAAATAACTGATGGGCCATGTTACAACTCATGCCCATGCCGTCAACCTATGATTGAATTTAATTTTAAACGTCTTTGAAGATCTGGCGGTAGATTTAATAGAACTACACTCATAACTTGAATTTAATGGTTGATGCGATAAGGTAAGTCCATCCCTGTTTAAATATCTATAATGGATTTGAACGATTTCATTCTGCGCAAAAGCTCGAATTCCAAAGCATCTAAAGAAGCAAAACAAGCATCTCAAGACTATGTTGATTCTTAGATTATCAAGACCAAGTTAAACAAGCAGCAAAGGTATGTATTCAATTTTGTCAATTCAGCGAATGTGATTTTCTCTATATACATCTTATTTCTTGCACAGTCTCTAACTATTTTCTAAGCTGCAAGGAAAATGCCTCTAAGAAAGCCAACCACCAGATGCTCACTGAGAGCACCCAAGCTAAAGGAAGGAGAAACAAATGAAGGTTCTTCTCCTGGTACTGCGAGGCAAATGGAGTACACTCTCAGGGCAGATCCAGTCATAAAAATCTCAACAAAGAAAGCCTTTTTCCAATCTTCGATCTTCGGTGATACAGAAGCAAGCACCGGATCCAAAGAAATGCTCCCACAATGGGGGGACCTTTTCAACAGAATAATTCGGGAGGAGTACCTAGAGTTTATCCCACACAGCGACCCAGATGTAAGGGCGCTCGATGACCACATGTTCCAAAATATATGACGGTCATATTTTCACATGGTAGCCAGCGAAACCCCGATTTTCCCATGCATAGAGATTTTGAAGTGGCTAATCAACCATATAGACACACAAAAATGCTTAATCAATGATGAGAATGGTGTGTGTCATATTTTTCCTCCCAAAAAATTTCCAGAAGTACTATAAACTCAGAGACCCAGAGGAGCGACTAAACATAGACTTTGTGGTGAATTTCTATGAATTCCACGACACTAGTCAGTTGATGGCCTCATGGTGGAAGGACGAAAAAAAGTTTACAAACTGGAGAAATGGCTGGTATGGAACAGTCAATCTGAAGGAGCCATACATCTACTTGATGGCTCTCATCTGCCGACTGTATGGAGAGAAGAACTGCTCCAAGTTTTTGGAAGCATGGATGCCCTTAGCATACACAATGGCAATCTCTAGAAGCAGCTTCAACTGGGGAGCGATAATTTCAAAGTAATTGAGCATCTATGTACACCAGTATCAGACACCAAAATAAGGGGAAGCACCTGCTTTCCACATGGCCTCATACCTGCTCGATGTGATATGTGAGATAAATGTCTTCGTCAGCATGAATTTAAGATGGCATTTCGCGGAGCTCCCTGTTCATGTTTATTTAAGCATACTATGGGAGAATAGGTACAAAACATCCTACGTACTCATTTGTGATGAATTCATTGCCCGTATTTATTTGATTATATTTAAAAAAGAATGTCTGAGACTATTCGCAACAGCCAAGAAAATGGTAGCGAAGGTAGCCCACTGGTATTTAGATGAACATACAACCTATATCAGGGTGTTTGGGGCCACTGGACCACTGCATATACTCCCAAATCACATCCCAGATCGGCTCATTGTGGGAGAAATATACTATCAGACTATCCTGCAGGGCTATAACGCCACGCTGGTCAAGGACAAGAAGCGGGATTTCATACCCTATGGTTTCCATGTGGGGTTTTATTTGGTAAATGAAATTTTTCAAGCCAAAGAAGAAGGGTTGAGCCAACTTGAATTCAGGGTCATGATAGGTTGATTCCACAAGCACGACCCTAAAGGCCTAGTCCCCCAACATGCTGCACAGGTATGATCCTATTGGCCATACGCGCATGACAAATTTGACGATGAAATTTTCACAGAGTGCGCTCAGGAATGGGAGGAGGTAATACAAAGGATGGACAACTTGAACATGACCAGGTTCAAGGCTATGAGCATAGACGAACAGGTGGAAATAATAGAGCAGTTGACTCAAGAGGCCCTCAAAGTTAGGGAAGAAATTAGAGCAATAGAGACTAAAGAGGCACAAAGAAGAGGGCTACTCTTGCTCAAAGGAGTGCAGAGGATCATTGATCAACTACAGAATGACCTTGATCTTGCAGAGATTTCGAGGATTCTCGATGATGATCTAATCGAAAGCAGAGGAGATCCAAGTGGATTAAAGCCAATGCAACTTGAAGAAATCACTAGGCTAGAAAACCCTGAAGTTCCACCACCACATATTAGATCTCCGGGGGGGGATTTCAACCCAACCTGAGATAGCAAGGACACTAGGTAGGAATAGTGTACCAAACCCCTTGTTTGACTTAATAACTATCTATGATGATGAAGAGAATTCGGAGGTGTCCCTKGTGACTCCATTTCATATTACAGAAGAAAATGAACCTGAGAAAGAATCTACCCTAGGTCTCGATGCTACAATTCAAAACATTCCACAAAGTGACCATGAGATCAAAATTGTCTAATAAACTAAGCTACTCAACCTATCGAGAACCCCAATGGATAGCTCAAGGGATGAGCTGGGGTTGGGTGGTCAGAAAGAGGAATTCCCACATCAAGAAATCAGTATATCGACAGTCGATTACCAAGTAAGTATCGGACCTATCTCTGACTCTTCAAGTTTGGTCGATGCCTCACCAGTCGATGCACAACAAATGGAGGTCGAGCCATTGGTACATATAGAATCATTCTAGGAACCAATCTTGGAACAGATACACGCAACCGGTAGCCTAGGAAATACTCTAATATGGGGAGAACAACAAATCCTCAAACCTGTTGATGAGGTCGCTGACATACAAGCGATCGCCTATGACCGGAAGAGAAAATCCATAATGAAGAGAACCACTAAGAAGAGGAGGCTTACGTTGGATAGCTCAATTCTCCTCACTACAGAGGAGAAGTTCCTCAGCACAAAACACACCAAGACATTCGAGCTTATTGGTGTAGGGATGGCTATCACAGATGCCACATTAGATAGAGAAAGAAGAGATGAAAAGGAGTTGGATGATGCACTTAAGTAGTTGGATCATATGCGCCACTTGGAAAAATACTATCATGACTCCACACATGCCATGGTGTTTTTGAGAAGTGACTTCCAAGATGCCTATGCCAAATTCATAAATGAACGACATCTTTTCACTGTAGGTATAGTCATTTTTCAAGAAGACACATTGATGGCACTAGCGACCTACAAGGACGTAGAAAGGTGGTATGAGAAATATCACCAAGTAGTATAAAGGATCGATTACATCAGTGTGTTTCAAAAGGGTCGAGAGGCCGAAGAGCACGGCATTCGGGTGATGAGGGATAACAACATAGATAGGATCAGGAAAGCGGCCAAATACTGGGTAAAAATGGCCCATGAACCTCAGCGGGAGATTCAGGAGAAGTGGGTCGACTGTGAAAAGAGTTGGGTTAAGATTAATCGAGAGATGAAAGACATCGGCCTCCCAGAATTTGGCTCACCTGAGGACTTTTTCGACCTGCATGACATAGTCAAGAAACATGCAGAACAAGACTAGGCATGGATAGCATAGATAGAAAAGGTGGTGAGCATGGTGTCAGGTCAAGTACAGCAGTTCATGGAGTGTCTAATTAAGGCTCGGGAAGTTTTGCAACTATTAAGTGTTTAAATAGTCAAGTACAGAGCACAGACAGTAGAAGTGAAAGAAATTCGTTCAGCCCTAATGGACCATCATAGGTTCCTATATGCCAACACATGCGAGGAACTCTTCGTCAAGTGTTTGGAGTATGAGAAGAGTCATCCACTTCAGTAAAACTATTTGATGATTCTTAGAAGACAAAGAGATGAAAGCGCCATGTGGCGATATTTTTTTTTACTTAGCTTGCACTTTTAATAGCTATTTTCAGTTAATGATTCATTATAAATAAGAGGATTAACCTTTTAGCAAGGGTCGATGGTTTTGGAAAAGACCCTCATTTTTGTAATTTTAAAGAACTATTTCTGAACTATCTTAATTGAGAAGTCTTGTTTAGGACGGGAGACAAAAAAAAAAATTCCTCAAAGGCGTTGTGTGAATGGATTGAGGAGGAATTACTTCCAACTTTATTTTATTAATGGATGTTGTAACGAGTAAGAGTTTATGAATCTATTGATAAGTTATTTGTTTCAATATTTTTTCTATTTCTTGTCGCTAATGATGAAAGCAACTCGTTGTGTTAATGTGTGATTAATGCTAGAGCTAAGGAAAATATTTTTCTTTCCATCGTTTTATTGCATGTGTGTTTTCTTTCGATAATCGTATCTCAGTCAATAATTGAAATACCATCAAGTTAATGTATTAGTACTAGGCTTGTCATCAGTGTGAATATCTTTGTCTACATGCTTGAGCACAAGGTTTATCCCAAGCTCATCCTTCTTCAGTAGTTAAGAACCCCCCTTTTATCAGCTGGTTTATACCAGCACACATATTTTAATCAGACCTATCTAATAAAAGAAAAGGCAAAAAGAGAATGTTTAAAATGAAAGAGGAACTTTCATAATAAGATATCATGTCAATCACTACGTAAATCCCATAGATAAATTGGCCAGATCGAAAGATATGGAGAACCATTCCACCATCAAACGTTGCAGAGTCCAATTGGGCCTTCATGGCAGGTTTGGTTCATGTTGTTGAGTTAAAGGGATTTAGGACCCCTCAGCACCACCCTATCTATTTTTCCAGCAGAAAAATTTCGCAAGTTGAACGCAAATACACAACCAATGAAAGGGAAGGTCTAGTTATGATTTATGCATTACAAAAGTTTAGACACTATTTTTTAGGCTCTCATTTCAAGTTTTCTACTGACCACTATGCGTTGAAGTACCTAGTCAATAAACCAATACTTGAAGGAAGGATTTATAGGTGGCTATTTATATTTCAAGAGTTTTCATTCGAAGAAGTTGTCAAACCAGGAAGATGAAATTTAGGTCCAGATCAGATGTTCAGATTGGAATCAGGGGAAATTGGTGGAGCAATAGATGACCAACTCCCAGATGCGAACCTATTTTGAATTGAGGCCATCCCAGAGTATCTTGAATACATTGTCATCATCCTTAGTACAGGGACCTGCCCAGAAACTTACTTTGCAACATAAAAATGACATATGGTGGTTCGCGCAGCAGACTATCAACTGATTGCGGGACAAATTTACAAATTGGAACTAGAAAACATCCTCATAAGATGTGTCTTAAACCACGAAAAGAAAGATATCATGTGGGAATTCCACAGTGGAGTTGCGGGAGGACATGTTGGAGGTAAATATACTACACATAAGGTACTTCAAGTTGGATTGTGGTGGGATACATTATTTAAAGATGCTAAAGAGTATGGTAGATCTTGTGACACCTGCCAAAGAGTAGGAAATCCAATGCATAGAGATGAATTACCCCTTCATCCAGTCAGATCACTTCAGGAATTTGAGAAGTGGGTTGTTGACTTTATTGGACCGATCAACACCTTGGCTAAGCATTCAAAGGCTAGATACATCATTACCTCATGATATGGGATAAATCAGAGGTAGTTCAATATTGTTCGATAGATACATCTTCTAGATTCATCTTTGAAAATTTCATTACACGATTTTTATGCCATAGAAGTTTGACGAGTGATCAAGGTAGTCGCTTTATCAGCAGTGTTGTTCCTGAGTTTATACTTTAAGGCTGTAAAGTATACCGTTAAGGCATCCATAAAGGTAAAGGTAATTGAAGGGTAAGAATCAAAATGAAGGGTAAATCAGAGTTGGTTTTCTCAACTGCCTCTGTCTAGATTCCCATTGTTCTTGGATGTTGATATCTCTCTCGATAGCTGCCCATGAACGTTCTAATTCAACCCGGTTAGTTGTTTCTTGCAGAATAGTATTAAACAAGTTCAAAGAAATGCTAGTTTGATCTTGGAGGCTAGGTTCTATGTTGGGTTGTCTATTATTTGGGACAGTCATGGAAAATAAAGTTTTATTTAAATAAGAAAAGTTTGAAGATTTGTTGCTTCAATTTTTAAGGGATGAAAAGAGAAAAATAGTTTTGGAACTCAAAATAATAACATAATAACAGTTGAGGTCGTTTCCTGTACTTGAAACAATTTTAAGAATAGTAAAATAACAAAGTAGTAATGCTGATAAAATATGAGGCTTTAATCACGAAAGAATCTCATATTGTAACAGGAGACAAAGAGGAAAACGAGATTTCTAATTAAGTGTACAATATAATCATTCAAATGACCTACAGGTCTTGAAATTTCTAATAGCAATCACAGAGGAAAAACTGCAAATAATTCAATAACCAAATCAATTCAAACTACAATAGATGTGTGAAATAAACTTATAGCTGATCATTCATTAGAAAAATGTAAGAAGAAAAATATTGAAAAATATTTGAAACAGGGTAAAGAACACATAGCTTGAAGTTGACAGAATTCAGAATCTCGTCTATATTATTTATATCACAATGGATTGGAAAACTTTTTAATACAATCGGGTCTCTCAAAAAAAAATTTATTTTCTCAGTCTTGTGAAAATATATTTGTACATGATCACCAAACATTTTTCCCGTTGGTGATTAACTAACTTCCTAAGACTAACAGTTACATGAATGAACAATGTCAAACCGTTTACATTTCTATTCTAATTGTTTTATTATTCCAATGATGAAAATCTTCAAAAAAGTCTTTCATGTCTGTGTTGATGAACCTCCTCCTTCTGCTTTAAGACAACAAATACATTTTCCCAGAAACTGTACTAAAACTCTGGGAGCTTCAGGAATATCCTTTGCTTCAAATAAGAAAAACTTTATTTGCAGTTCTGGCAGACGGTCTTCAATAATCTTTCTTGTGAACTTAATAGTTTGTAGTTTTAAGTTAGGCATTACTATCCATTTGTCAATTTGAGTAACATTGATTACTTTTATTTGTGGAATCTCTACCTGAATTTCTTCCATCTCTTTTTCAAATCTTAACTAATGCTTAACAATGTTAATTTCCCCTAACAACCCTGAACAGTCATTTTTTCCAATGTTCAATGAAGTTTTCTCTAAAAGGTCAAAAATTCCTTGACAGTTGTCATTAACTTCTCTAGTCATTCTTTTGTTTTTTGTGAGGTCTGCCTCCCATACCTTGAGTATTACATCACCTTTAATCTACTCTGAAACAGATATTTTTTGAGCTTCCCTGAAATCCTCTTTTGTTGAAAGAGCCACTGCTTTTTGGAAAGTTTCTCTGGCTGCTTTCACTTCTCTTTCTTTATGGAGAATATTCTCCAAGGATTTTTTTGTTTCCTGAAAGTAATTCTGGACAAATTCCAGATTAAAAAACACTCCCTGTTGTTCTTTTTCTATCTTCATATGTATTTCCGATACCTGGGCCTCGAAGATTTCAAGATCTACCACTTGATTTGAAATAGAATTAATCTTATCTTGTAATTGTTTATTTATTTCCTCTTTCTTTATGACCTGTGCTTGAGTGACCTGTATTTTCTAATTTGCTTCCTCTAAGCTTGCTTTCATTTTTTGAATCTCTTGAATATCATTTAATCTAGCTCATTCTAGACCCTTTTTTACCCCCCAACTGATATTTCTTTCAGTCTCCTTTAATTGATCATGTAGATGAGCTATCATCTGATCTTTCTCCTCCAGCATAGTTGTCAAATTACCCACAGAGTATAAATTTGTCGATGTTAAGGCTCCCATTGTTCCTGCTATCTCTGTAGAGAATTCTCCCTCTTTAATTTTTTGTCTGTATATAATGATCTTGTGCTTTTTAATCATCATATCTCCTCTTGGATGCATCTCCTATTTCAGGATAGCCTTCCTCTTTTTACTGAAAAAGTAATCAGAGGAAGGAATCTCATCCCTATAAATGGGCTCAAGGTCACTAACATATAGAGCTCCCTCTTGGGGATTTCCATAAGTAAACTGTAATGGAGTCAAAGAAGTAATGGGACTTCCAAGTTATGTCGATGTTGTCCCTCCTACTTTTTTGGGAATATTTTCAGGGATTTCCGAGGGTATTTCCAACTCATTTCCTTTCCCTACCTCTAATTTTTCTGTCTGAGGTACCTCTATTTCTTGTGAAGGCATTTCAGTCTCCTTCATTTTTCCCTTTGTATTTGCTTTATCCTGTACATCTGTTTCAAATCCTGGGGGAAGCCCTTCCAGCTCTGGAGGAGGGGTTGTGGATTCACCCTGCAAAATTTTTGGCAAACAACTTCACCTGTGACTCTAGAAGGACATGAAACCAGTCTGTAAGTCGGGTGATGAGGCATGTACCCTATTCAATACCTCCTCATAAGTTTTATCCTCCTTGAATATATCATCATAAACAGATTTTTCATGTTCATAAGTTTTCATATTACAGTGCATCAAATGTCTGCTTACTAATTGATAAGGGTCATCATTTCTGTGCTTAATGTATACCATTTTAATATCTTCTAATGCTTCAGCTTCCACTTTAGAATGGCCTAGGTTGAGTAATGAAAATTTCCCGACATACACAAGGAAGATTGGCCAGGATTTCTTTTGAGCTGCCTTTAGCTCTATTCCAATACCACCTTTCACTATTTGATGTGCTACCTCCCTCAATACCAGTCTGTCCAGGAGGAATTTTGGAAGTGCGTGAGGGGGGATTGAGCATCCATAAACCCTAATGTAAGAGAATTTTTCATCACCAAACCAATTGGCTATTGCTTTGAAATTTCCTAAGACTGAATCAGAAATGTGAGGGGGTTCACAGCCATAAAACATTTTATGCATTGGAATTATAATAAAATGACAAATTTCGTAAAATTCATTTTTAGCATTTTCTTCCCATAACACAAAGTGATACTCATGAATGGGTTCAAGGAAAGTTATGTTCCAACTCCAATTCATCAGGGGAAAAGGAGTCACAAAGCAAACTGTGTCCATAATGTACGCTGACATGTAAAAGGCCACTGGTTGACCTTTAGATTTTGCAACTCTGTAATTTGAAACTTCTTGAGCTAGGTTATCAGACAAAATATTACTCCAGTTGAAAGTATATCCTTCTGAAGCTTCTTCTAAAAAGGGCACCCATTCTGCAGGAAAATGGCAGGGATTTTTTTTCCCAAAAAGTCTACACAGCATAATGGCTACATAGACCATGTATTCATTCAAATATGTTGTGGCATAAACCCCATGGGTATCAACCCTATACTTTGATGGAAATCTCCACCATTCTCTTATTAAATCAGGATAAGTTCAGTCTGCCTCAGTAAACTCCTTCCTTTGAAATTCAGCTAAAAATTCGACATTATAAATGTACTTTGGATTTGGTGAGAGTTTATACATTACTTGTATATGTTCTGGCCTGAATGAGCTGACCATGACCCCTTGATCATTTAAAATGATCCTTGTCGAGATATCAACCTTTTCCAAGGCCCATTTGATCATGTCGTTGTATGCCAAAATCCGAGGACGCGTTGTGATCTTATGAAGCCCTAATTCTGCTACATCCCAAAAGTGATTCTCAGAATCAGTAGGAGAATTCTTGATTTCGTATTCCAGGAATTCAGAGATTTGTGTCCACGATTTAATTGGGTCGATGGCGTGTGGTGTAGTGTCGGATATGATATCTCTTTCTGGGTTGTGCATCTCCTCTGTATCTTCACTCTTCTTTTGTTCTTTCTTTGGTTCTGTTAACTCTCAAAAACGCACCGGCAATTTTTGAAGGAAATATGCCTAATCTTGAAGGGAAATTTTCACTAGCTTCCCTAGCTCCAAATCCAAATCTGATTATACCATTGGAAATCTTACGATCTGTAAATGTCGATCGACTATTGGAATGTGTGAAACGGATATTCCATGGCTGAGAAAATTGGTTTTTACCAAAGGCATTTTTTGCTGGAAATTTGACTTTCGGTGGTTTAGGCGAACAGGACGACTGTTCATTAACCACCGAAAGTTGCGCTTTCGGTGGTAAATTCGCATAGAATCTTGCCAGTCAACCACCGAAAGCCTGTTTTAACCAGAATTTTCGAAATTTCGCACAGATCAAGGAATTTTGAATCCAAATGGTTTGAATTTGATTCTAATGGATAAATGGTGAATTATCAAGTCAGATCTAAAGACTATTTACAAGAGATAAGGTAAAAAGAAGAGTTTTA
>JASDQU010507782.1:12548-53876 GCA_032191745.1 Picea mariana | reverse complement strand
GTTTGTACTATTGTGATTGGACGGCACAAGAGCATCGAAGCAGAGCGAGGAACAACAGAGATTTAAGGAGAGCATTCATAAGGTATGTCCACTATCCATTTCTCTTACTTCATTCAATAGTATAGATCTAGGGAAAGAGTAGTATTCTGTCTTGTTTTGTTCTAGATCCAGGTGGATCTAGGGAGAATGGTCTGTGTCCGCACTCACGAATTTATCCTGAAAAAAAATTGGTGACTCCACTGGGGAGTTATCCCTTTTGTCTTTTTGTTTGCTGGATTTTCTGTGGCCATTTGCTCTGGTTGCCTTTTTCTCCTGATTTGTAAATCTCTGAGTCCTCAGGATACCCTGAGTGACCTTTTGGGTCAAAAATTCAGTTTTATTTTTGATTGATTTTTCAATTTTTTCATTAGTTTCAGGGATTCCCGCACTGTTCCCATTAGCAGCCTGCGAGAACCTTGATAGTTCGCACCTTGCTTATATATTCCAGTGCGAGAAGTTCGCATTCTGCATTTAAGTGGCCTGCGAGAACCATAGTTTCTCGCACTGTGTCCCAAGCTAGCCTGCGAATAGTTTTGTGAAATTTTTGGATTCCAATTCTGACTTTTGCAATAGCTCAGTAAGGTTGATTTAAGTCTTTTTTACTCTTTGGTTTACTGGCTTACCTATTTTTGCTTTATTTTGCTTACTGAACCTGATCTAGGTTTTCTAGGCTTGTTCTTGCTTTGGTCACTTGATTTTCATCTCTTAGACTTTATTGGCATTTTTCTTCTCTCTGATTACTGGAGTTGAATGTGTTGTGTTGGTTCAGAATCACTGATTGATTGGAAGTTAAGTTTTTGATGTTTCTCTTGTACTTGTTGGTCCAAAAGGACAATTTTCGTTTGCATTGAGAAGCTCTTTTGGTTTGTTTTTGTTTTTGCTTTCATTGAAAGTATTGGATTGGGTTATTTGTTCGGGTCTTTATAATTTTGTTTTCTTTACTCATTCATTAGAGTTCTTCTTGGAAAGTGAAATGTATGTTTTTCTTTCAAGATCTTTGTTTTACCTTTGAAAAACCATTGAAAATCAAAATTGTAAAGTATTGAAGTTTTGAAAAAGACATCTAGACATTGTTCATTGATACATGATTATTTGTATTGGCATAAAAAAGGAAATTGAGCATAGCATTTGCATATTGAGATTGATTCAGAATTTGTTTTCTCTCTCCCATAGCTAGGATTCATCAAATGAAAAAGATTACATTTCATCGTATCCTTGCATTGATTGGGTCAGAGTCACACATCATGAGTTTCACTTTCGTTGCCTTTGAGTAAACAACAGCCATTAAAAACATTGCTCAAAATTAAAATTGATCTAGTAACTCTTTTATAGGGCTCTTTTACACCAACATTTAGCTAGGCTAGTGCTTTGGAGTAGGAAGAGAGACACACTCTCCAAAATCTCAAAAACACACAATAGCATCTTGAGATAGGGAGTGTAAATTCCATTGGCCGCATATTGTCCTGGGAAGCCCTTCTAACATAAGGGTCAAGCATTAGGTCGCGTTGGTGTTGGCAGAGATACTAACCTGCTCTGTTGCCATCGGTGTAGAGATTGCACGTATTATGGGGGTCACTCCGAGGTATATCCACAATTATGAGTGGAAGCCTTTGAGTTGATTTCGGGCTCGATACCCTACCTTTGCATGTGGATCAGACTGACGACTGTTTCCCCAGGCAGTACTGTTGTCTGTGGTAACCCTAGTTGCCTTTCTCTCTAGGTTATTACCCAAGGTGACTATGGAGGGGAAAGTCTCCATGGTACCTGGAATCGACGTTGATCAAACTCACTTGGGCTCCTTGGAAGGTAAATCCACAATTACTACGTGGAAGCCTTAGAGAGTAAATCCACAATTACTACGTGGAAGCTTTCACCAGGGTGTAAGTCTGTTAAGAAGGTCATCAACGTAACTTTTCCACCCTAGCCCCGCCCCTTCTCATCTCATTGTTGCGACGTTGGATTTCATCACCAACTAGTGGCTTCGATATTAGAAGGTATTGTTTGCTTGGTGATTGTCTCTAGATTTTGTTTACTAGTGTATGTTGTTTTCTCGTAGTTGACCATAGGATTTTCGTTGGGAAGTTTGTTTCTCATTTACAATTGCTCCCCCGCGATGTTTGCGTAGGATGTAAGGTTTGTCTCCGGAACATCCGGAAGCTTCACAACCTTTGCACACAACAACACGTGAGGGTACCCCTGAGGACTCTCCTCGTCCGGGTGAAATCCCTCTTGTTACTCTACCACACGTGGACATAAGTGACGTCCCAGAAGTTTTTACACCACTTCCGCAAGTAGAGCCTACTGATCCTCTTGCTGAGTTTCGAATTACCAATACTGTAGAGGATTATCGTACTCATCATGGTGAATGACCTTCAGGACGATTTCATCTTTCTGGAGAAACTCTTGTCGTATATTCTGAATCAATCGCTGGGCCTTCTCACGGTGTATTAGGCCAAGATCCTTTTGGGTCAGGTAATTTTCGACGAGTCTTGTTTGGTACTGAATCCCCTGTTTACGAACTCGTCAACCCTCCTGCGTCTTCTGAACTAGAGGCTACACCCGTGACTACAACTTATCATTTTGTTATTCCTCTCGAGATGGCCCATCTTGCAAATACTACGAGTGTCCCAACTGGAATTACTGCAACTACTCTTCCTCCTATTAATACCCAGATAACTACTGAGGCTAATCCAAATTTACCCCCTGGTTACCATGCGCTGAATCCATCGTTGAATGTTTCTCATCCAACACCCCCACAAACTCCAGTCTGTTCCCCAGGTGGTCCTCAGTTTCCTGGGCATCCTATTCCCGGTTTCATCCCGACACTCCCCCCTCAACTTTTTCCTCCTGGCAATCTTAATCCTGGTGGCACTATTCTGACCGTTGCGCCTAATGTACAGAATCCTGTTGGTGGTTAGAGTAGTACATTTCCTTTTCCTTTTCCCGGACATAACATAGTTACTACACAACCTACGGTTGGTACACAACTTCCGGGTGGAACTGTCCCTTTGTTAGGGGGACCAACCTCACCTTTAGGACAAAACATACCTCCTGCATTTTCCCAGTATTGGAATCAACTTATGCAACATTTTCCTCAAAATGCTGGGGGGCAGCAAGCTGTCCCTACTACAGGACAACCATATCCAGGTGTGACTAATCCTATTTGGGGTTCAGGACAGACTACTCAACCTCCAGCCACTACTCAAGCTCAAGGTCAAAATCCTTGGGGTTATTATCTGATTCAACCACCACCAAATCAACCAGGATCCTCCCTCTGGGGGCAAAATGCATACGGTCCCACTGGTTTACCGATAGGGCTTCCACCCCAAAGTCACCAGTATCCACAAGTGAATCGACAATTGTCTTTTCTTGCTACTTTGGATCTGCCAGGTTTGTCCTGGATTATTAATGATCCTATTCGTCACTCTCCCCAATGGCCTGCTATTCCTTCAAAGCTTCCATCGGACATTCCCAAATTCGATGGGAAGGTGGGAGAGGACCCAAATAATCATGTCATGACTTTTCACTTGTGGTGTTCGTCCAACTCGTTGATGGATGACTCCATTAGACTGCGTCTTTTTCAATGAACTCTTATGGGTGCTGCTGTGAAATGGTACATTGAGTTACCACGAGGTTTCTTTTCTGATTTCAACACCCTTGCAATGGCCTTTCTAACACACTACCATTTATCGATTCGTTACGATACCGGAACTGAGATTTTAACCTCCTTCAAACAAAGCTCGGGCACTCATATATCTGATCATATTCATGAGTGGTGATGGAGGCGACGTCTCATTAAACTTGAGCTTCCCGATCAGTTACTGACCGAATGGTTTACAAAATATTTTGTAAACAAAATTGGTAAAGACATTGCTATGGGTGGTGTTGTCACTGAAGAGAAGGCTATTAGTCGTGCTCAGTATCTAGATCTCGTTTATTCGCAAACGGGAACCTTATATGATTTACTGCCTGATCTTCCTCATCCTGATACTTCCAGCACTCCTGCTACTCCCGCTGCCTCACATGCAGCTGATGGTGTGATTGGTTCTACTCATAGCCACTCACATTCCGTTACAACTACAACCCTGAAATCCACATCTTCTAATGTGCAAAGTGCTCCGTCTCCTGCTCCTCCCCCCGGTAAAACCTCGGAAGTGAACGTTGTTCAATCTACACCGGCCGGTAAGACTAAGTCTAGAAAAGGGAGAGGCAAAAATAAGGAGGGTAGAAATAATAATCCCAATGAACAAACCAAATCCCCTCCTGTTGATGACCGGGATAAACGCAAGCCACGTTATCCTTGCCTTATCTGTGGTGACGATCACTACACGAAGGATTGTCCGAGACGTGCCGAGGTCAACAAGTTCCTTCAAGGAACACCGAAACCTTCTACTCCGGCAGTCTTGTCCCAACCCTTCCCGTCTCAACAACAGGCTTCGTTGGTCATTCATGACCAACCCTCTACCTCTACATCATCTTATGTTTTGATGTGCACCGGTGATTCCACAAAAGACAATGTTGCACTTACCACTAGAGATAAAGACTATACTCCTTCTAAAAAGAAGGTTGACGACTTACCTCCTGATCTGGTACAGCCCTCTCCATCGAATCCACCTACAAATGGTCCTCTTCATCTCGAACGACCGAACCTTGATATAGTTATACGACCTCCGAAAGGTGTCGTTAAGAAGTCGACATTCAATCCTCATGCTCGGGCATCCCAGAACTATAGCATTGTCGAAGATCTGGCCCAAGCACCCTCAACGATGTCTACCCTGGAAGTCCTTCAGTCTTGTCCTGCGCAGCGAAGGGCGCTGTTGAAAGCTATAGGTGGTATTGATCCAACCGATACAAATCTGATAGTCTTTAACTTGGATGATCATATTCCAAGGTTACCCCCACAGCTTGTGTTTCAAATCCAAGTTGTGGTATCCGACAAGAGAATTTGTCGGACTGTTATTGATGAGGGTGCCTCTACGTGCGTAATGTCTTTTTCTTGTTGGAAAGCCATTGGCTCTCCCCCATTAAATGAGTCACTAAAAACTTTACGAGCCTTCAACGGCTCGGGTTTTAATCCTTATGGTTTTCTACCATCGTTACCTGTCACTTTGGAAGGTAAGACCGTCCAGGTGGAAGTGGAAGTTTTTGATACCCCTCTAGATTATAATCTTCTACTTGGTCGTAGCTGGGTCGATTCGATGCGTGCTGTTGTGTCCACCCTGTTCCGCATTGTACGATTTCCTCACCAAGGAAAAGTGGTTACGGTCAATCAACTTACCTTTTTTAATGCTGATACCCATGTTGGCAACGTGCCATTCATAGCTAAAACCCCACCGGGTTACGAGAATGTTGGAGTCGGTCTTCTAAAAGATTTGTCATTAATGGGAACCTTCCCCATACCTCCACCACCTGATATTCCACGCCCATTTATTTCTTCTATTAATATGATCTCTACGGTACCTCATGAACTTCTAGTGTCTGCCGACCCTTGGATAATCCCTGATCCTGGAGATCATGTTCGTTTCGGCAACGTTATGCCGTTAAGTCTGGTTGAGTCCGCTTACCAAGATATTCAATCGGCGAGCCATACTACTTCTTCTTGTGAGGAGTTGTCTCCTGATCCTTTCCACGTTGTTTTTCCAACTGACGAGATGATCATGTCCGTCTTGGATGACAACCCTTGGGACGACGGACATCATCATTCCATACTATTTCTGGAACAATAGACTCTTGAGAACTACCAACGGATTTCGAATCCGTCGACCGTTGTTGTTGTTACGACAGTTCCTGGATCTACATGAGATGTATTTGCCGAAGGGAACCTTAGTAACATTTCGCCCACGATACCCATATATATTTCGGTGAAATCTGGAATCGTCGAGAACGTTCATATTGGAGCTTCGTGTTCTCCCGACGAAATTGTCACCTATACTTCCTTGTTTAAAGAATTTCGTGAAATTTTTTCTTGGAGTTACGAAGAGATGTCGGGTATTGACCCTTCTATTGTGGTCCACAAAATTAAGACATGCCCTGGAGCCAAGCCAATTCGACAACGCCTCCATCCTGTCCATCCACGTAAGGCGGCAGCTATTAAACTTGAAGTTGAAAAACTCCTTAAAGCCGGTTTTATTTATCCTATGGCATTGACAGAGTGGGTGTCCAACCCAGTACCGATTGATAAAAAGGGTGGTAGTATATGTGTTTGCGTTGATTATTGAGATATCAACAAAGCTTGTCCAAAGGACAATTTTCCAACCCCTTTCATTGATCAAATCGTCGATGACTGTGCCGGTAGTGAAATCTTTTCCCTCATGGATGGATTTTCCGGCTATAATCAAATCAATATAGCTCCCGAAGACCAACATAAAACAAATTTTATTTGTCCTTGGGGTACTTTTGCCTACAGGAAACTCCCTTTCGGTCTGAAGAACGCGGGTGCTACGTTCCAACGTGCTATGTCTTACGCATTTCATGATATCAAGCATATTGTTCAACCTTATTTGGACGATTTGCCGTCTCATTCTATATGTCGCGTCGATCACCCTACTCATCTCCGAGCAATTTTTTTCCGTTGCCGATTCTATCGCATTCGCTTGAATCCTCACAAATGTGTCTTTTGTGTAGAATCCAGCCGTCTCCTTGGTTTCATTGTATCACGCCATGGGATCCGGGTAGATCCAATCAAGGTCGAGGCGATTCTTAATCTCCCTCCTCCTTCTTCATTACGCCAACTGCAAAGTTTGCAGGGGAAAGAAAACTTTCTTCATAGGTTCATCCCGAATTACGCCGAGATTACTCACGGTTTCACACGTCTTTTAAAGAAAGATTCAGAGTTTGTCTGGGATAAGGTTGCTAACGACTCTTTTGAAGCTTTAAAGTTATCCCTCACTAAAGCTCCTCTTCTTTTTCCTCCAAATTATAGTCAAGATTACTTTCTTTATCTAGCTGCATCTGAGTATACCATCGGCATGGTCCGCGTTCAAGAGGATGATAACCACGATGAACATGTTATATATTACTTGAGTAGAAGTTTATCATCCATAGAAATCAAGTACCAACATGTTGAGAAGCTGGCCTTGGCTGTTGTCCAAGCATTCCAACGTTTCCGTCATTATATTCTCTCCAGAAAGACTACCGTGATTTCACACTGTAACCCCATGCAACACATATTGACATGTCAGTTGCTGGGGGGCAAGTACTCCAAATGGATTGTTATTCTCCAGGAGTTCGATTTGGAATTCGATCATGCCACGTCAAAGAAATCCCTAGTTTTCGCTGAGTTGATTTGTGATTTTCCCCATACTGCCACGGAAAAGGTAGCAGTTGATTCGTTACCTGACAAGTCACTTTTCCTTATCAGTACCCAAGATATTTGGTACAGAGATATCATCATTTATCTCCAAACTCAAACTTTCTGGCCTACTTTTTCCAGTAATGAACGACGTCGTGTCCGTTATCAAGCACGTCATTATCTTATCCTCAGTGATACTCTTTACTGTCGAGGTATTGACTCTGTCTTTCGGCGTTGTTTGACTTTTGACGAAGCTGAGAAAGCTTTGAATGACTTCCATTCAGGAGCGTGTGGTGGTCATATGTCTGGGTATGCTACTGCCCAGAAGATCTTACGTGCAGGTTACTTTTGGCCTTCCCTATTCACTGACTGCATTACTGCGGTCTAGAAGTGTCATGCCTGCCAGACCTATAATCAGAAGATTTAGTCGCATCCTGCTCCTCTTCATCCTGTAGTCTCAGTAGGTCCTTTTGCTAAATGGGGTATTGACTTYATGACCTGTCACCCTCACTCGGCCGGGGGGCATGGTTACATTATTGTAGCTGTTGATTATTTCACAAAGTGGGCCGAGGCGATGCCGACATTCGACAATACTAGGAAGACTACAGCCTTATTCCTTTTTAACCATGTCATCACTCGTTTTGGTGTTCCTCAAGCTATTGTTACTGATCATGGTAGTCATTTTAGAAATAACATGATGTCTGAACTTACTGAGAAGTTGGGCCTTCGTCATGATAGCTCAACGCCCTATTATCCACAGGCCAATGGCCAGGTCGAAGCTATCAATAAGGTTCTTATAACTATGATTCGACGAATGATAGGAATCCATAAGACTAGCTGGCACACAATGTTATTTTCGACATTGTGGGCATATCGGACATCTGTTAAGTCTGCCATGGGATTCATGCCTTTTCGATTAGTCTATGGCATGGAAGCCATTCTGCCAATAGAATGTGAGATATCGTATTTAAAGCTAATTGTGGAGCTCTTACCTAATACTTCTGCCGAATAGGAACATCTGTTGTATTTGATGCGATTAGACGAGACTCGTCGTGACGCTGCTCTTGTAATAGAAACCCAGAAGAAATGCGTTAAGGCACAGTATGACAAGCATGTCAAACCTCGTGTTTTATCTGAAGGAGATCTTGTCCTTCTGTATGAACAAGATAAAGATGTCTTAGGAGCTGGGAAATTCGAACCAATGTGGCGTAGGCCTTACATTGTTAGCAAAGTTTTGGCAAAGGGGGCATATGAGCTAGTGGATTATGATGGCGTATCTTTGAGCAAACCCAGAAATTGGTTGTACTTAAATAAGTACTATGCATGAGTCATTTGTGCATAAAGTACTTGTATTTTTATGTATCATACTGAGTGTGTGTGATTACTTTTAGCTTTGAGTTTGACGTTATTTGGTCTCTACCCTTACGACTACGTTGTGTTTGATTTCCAGATGTGGGAGTACTCGCTACCTTATATTGGCTTCACCGACGGTGCTAGCCATAGTACTCGGAACCTAGCTTCCGCTGCCTGAGCTATCTATGCCCCAACAAATGAGCTTATATCTTTACAAGGTGTATGTCTTGGGTGGGCAACCAACAACATCGCCGAATATAGCGTCGTGATTGAGTTATTGGTTGATGCTATCTCTCTTGGAATTCATCGTTTGGTTATGCGACTTGACTCGCAGCTAGTGGTGCTACAGCTAAGTAATGTCTATGCTATTCGAAGTCCTACATTATTAAGAGTATATTTGCGGATTCGCCTCTTGGAAAGACATTTTGATTACATAGAATATCAACACATTCGGAGAAGTCTTAATACATTGACAGATGCTTTAGCTAATTATGTATTGGACAGGCATTTAAATCACTTATAAAAACAAACACATTAAAATTGTACACAATTGTAAAGTAAGCCGGTAGAACCCATGTATATATATAACGATCAAAGTTTGTTTTTACAAAAAGTGTCCGAAGAACAAAATATCAAAAATGGAAGCTCATGGCTTCTACAAAAGTGACATCACTAATGATGTTCACGGTAACATGCTAAGGTCCTAGCAACCCTACGGAGCAAACGACCCATAGAGGCAGAGACTCCTACAGTGTGACGCTGATCGCATCGTGGGATCTCCTCCAGAGGCATCTCTGGAACATCGGCCATCAAACCCTCTAAGTTTTGCTCCACAGTAAGATAGTCCTCGGCATACTGGGGAACTGGAACTGCTGCCTCTCCTCGACGCTGGACAGGAGAGCTACCAGCTGGTCTATATGCCCCAACATATGTGTTATCAACAAGATTTTGGTGTTAGTCTTCGGATAAAACCATAAAACCAAAAACATTTAATATGATGAAAATACAAAAACATTTAAAAAGTTAAAAAGTTGGTGTAATTCTTACCTATATTTCCCCACTGTGCGTCTTCAGGAAGGGCAAGGTCAGGATCACCTCGAAAGTCCARGCCAGCATACGAATAATCCTCTATCATCAAAACTTGGCCGTGGAGCCAGTCAAAAAAGTGATCGTCATACCTGACGATTGGTCCTGTCACATGTCTAGTCATGAGATCGTACCATCGTAACATCCTTGGGTCCCTAGGACCCGGAAAGAGCCAATCTACCTGAAGCCTATATACTAGAACCCTCTCGCAGAAGAAGGACACCAGCAACGATCCATAACCAAACTGCTTTAGATTTCCATGCCTGCATTTGGTTAGTTGTTTCTTGAGGTTACGTAACACTGCATCAGCCCAGTTAAAGACCTGGGGCTCGACACACTCTAGAGAATACTGAAAATAGCTCTGTAGAGCCATATGCGGGGCAACACTTCCCTCTATTTGAGATATGGTGAAGAGTATGGTACAGAGAGTGATATCAGTCACTCCCCAAATGGCCACCTTCCCGTCCCGGCGTTCAGCCTCAGGCACACAATACTGTCTGCAATACTCGCTCATTTTCAAACCCCCTCTTCGGGTACCAATCAAATTGACATAAGAACCCCGTCTTGACAATCTGGTCAGGAATTAGATATCCTTGATATCAATCGTTAATGTGTGAATACCAACATTAAAAACCTGCTGATCTGGATCCCACATCCGGACTAAATGTTCCAACAATCGAACCTGGGCTCTCATGCCCGGAATGCGGAAATACTTTAGAAGATCGCAGACTCTTAAAGCAGCGATGGTTTGAGGATGATTTTCGACAGTGGCATTGTCTTCTTCGTGATCTCGTTCCCTCCATTCGAGCACCATAGCGATAGTTATTAACCTGCATGGCAATCATATAAAGATAATTAGTAATCTGAAATATGAGAAAATTGGTTTTATTGGCTAATATATTACACAAAAATTTGACTCTGCGCCTTTCGCAGGTGGGGTATAATGCACAGTGCGGATTTCCTGCACCCTACCTTAAGCCCGCCTGTGGGAATAAGGACTTCTCGCAGGCCCCGTATGGGTAGCCTGCGAGAATCCTTTCACGCGCATAGGGTTTCAAAACTTGACCAAAAACTTAATTTTTAACCATTAAAATCATAAATTTGAACCATGCAAAGCAAGAGGATGGAGTACTTACCACTTTGATCCAGACGGTTCATGAAATGATGCTCTGATGCTCCCGGAAATCGATGTTGAAGATCGAGGGTAAAATGGAGGTTTTTGCACTAAATTGGTAAATGGGTAAAACTTATGGTAAAAATGAAATGTAAATTTGTTTTATTTACTTTTTACCATAGTCAAAGTGGGTTTTTCATATTTGTTCACACTTTTACCCTAATTACTAATGTGAAAGTGAGTAAAATGACCTGTAGGCACCTAACGAGACGATTATGGACCCAAAAACTTTTGAAGTATGGTGTGTTTATTTGGTTTTCTATGGTTTTGATCTAAAAACCTCAAGTGCTTTTTATCCGTTCTAGCACTTGTGAAAAACTTAGAATGTGATCGAGCGTTGTTTTATCTCTTTTCCGGGCTCGATGTGGTTACACGAAAAAGGAACCCCCCTGGAGTTGACTTTAAGCCCTTTTCACGACTCCCTAAACATGAAAATATTGCCGAGCGACCTTGCTATTTTCACGCTCGTTAAAGTATTTGAACTTATGCGTCCTCCGAGCGATAGTTTAACCCTTTTTCGGTCTCGTTGGACTATTGTACGAAAAAGGCACTGAGAGAGTTCTCTTTTAAGTGTTTTTCCAAACTCTATAATCTTGAAAAACCTTCGAGTTTTCTATCTTTGGACTCGTTAAACAAACATTGACAGACCCGTGATGGGACCGAGCCACTCCTTCTTAGGGTTTGTTAAAAATACTCTGAGGGACTCATCCGAAGGATGAGCTTATATCAACAAGCATATGTGATCCTCTTCAAGCTTGCGTAAAAATAAAGAGGTACTTGCCAGAAATGGTGGGGGAAAATTTGGGAAAGGGATATGTTTCGTCTTTGAGTTAATTGGCAGTAAGTGTCACTCTTGAACATGACACCCCCTATTCATCATCCGAAGTTGGTTTGGGAAATCCGTTTGTCTCTCATTAGATTCGATTACAAGGTCTTTCCATGTGTTGTTTTTGAGTCAATGCTGCCAAATCATTGGTCGTGTCATCCATATGTTCAAGAGCTATCCATTCGAAACCTCTATTGAGTCGGCCATCTGCAGTTATCCTTTCACTTTGTGTCGGCCTTCCCTGTGTCCAAAGTCCTATTGCTACATGCTCTGTTTCACCATCAAACTTTGTTACTCATTTCGTGTCACTGATGGGGGATACATCAAGGCCCTCCTGTGACGAGTTTTGTTCCGTTGACTTCAGCACATTATCTGGAGTCAAAACTTAGAAATCATTTAGTACCTTGAAGCTTGCATGCCTCAATGGCAAGTTTCTCGCTTTTGACAGTGGGTTTACTTCATTAACCTCTGATCAAAAGATTCCATCGAATGTTCGACATCAACTCATTTATTCACAGTCGATGGATTGTACTATAGTACCTTGGGAGTCATTGACATTAATGGTGATTTCCCTCGCACTTGTTAACGGCATACATCAATGACCGGTAATCAAGTGGTTTCTGCCATGTTCGACTTCGACACATGTAATCACATGGTCAAACTCGTACTTTGGGGGGAAGAGATTGAAGACCCTGGATATTATCTTTGTGATCCAGGTTGTGATGGAGTATGTATTATTTGTGACACATAGATCCACTGTGTATGTTTCGTGGCTATGTCATCTTGATTATTTATCACACAGATCCACATTGTATTCAGGTGGCTGTGCTACATTATGATTGCATGGATCCACAGTGTATGATTGGTGGCCATGACTTTTGTTTTTGATGTCATCAGTTTATGATCTGAGCATGGGAATGCCTACCTCAGGAATTGGTATATATGATATTCTGTTGATGCTTGGATGTTTGCAGGTCTCTGATTAGATGTGCTTTTGGTTCTTGACACACACATGTAGCTTACAAAGTCTATCGACTGTCATTAGTTCCACTCTCAGACTTTGGGGGGCATTCTGTTATCCACAATTTTGGTCATTGTGATGATGACATGGTGATGTTATGATGATATCAAATCAAACTCCTCATTGAAGAACACCTTCCTGAAAAGGGTTGCTCTTATCTATTTCCAGAGGTCATGTTTTGAGGAATGTTCGCAGGTTGCATATATACTCTCCTGCGGGAATCCTTCATTCTCGCAGGCTGCATTCAGCTAGGGTGCGAACTTCTCGCACTGTAATCATTGCCATGGTGCGGACATATTTTTACAAAGGAAAAAGATAAGATTCTCGAGCCTTCTAGAAAGGAATCTTCTAGAAGGGTGAGTTGGTATTCGAATGGTTATTCAGAAGCTGGCATTCCAGATTTATTGGGATCATTCTTATCCTAGCAACTAACCTATTCTCTTTTATAAATTGATGAGAATACTCATGGAAGGGGTTAATTTGGAAAGCTTGAGAGATCTATTGGAGAATTGATGCTACAACAGATAGAGACAACAGCAAGGTCATCATAAGTAGTTGATTTTCTTCATGCATGAGCAAGTGTGTGCGTCAGAACTAGAAGCCATTGAAAGGAGATCTACGACATCAAGGCTCAGGTTGTATATTTCTCTTTCAGTTAATTCAATACATGAATATGTCCCTTTCCCATAATGATGATGTCATCTTATTACATGATTCCTTGATCACATGTATAGACTAGGTATTGAATATATTAATTTGCTTGTACTTCGATTGGTTTGTACTATTGTGATTGGACGACACAAGAGCATCGAAGCAGAGCGAGGAACAACAGATATTTAAGGAGAGCGTTCATAAGGTATGTCCACTATCCATTTCTCTTAGTTCATTCAATAGTCTAGATCTAGGGAAAGAGTAGTATTCTTTCTTGTTTTGTTCTAGATCCAGGTGGATCTAGGGAGATTGGTCTGTGTCCGCACTCACAAATTTATCCTGAAACACTAGGCCTCATCAATAGGTTGGATTAGGAATTCTCAGAGCTCTGAAGCTGGTGTTGGAATCTCTCTAGGAGAAAACCACTTCCCAGTAGACTCTCTCACTTGGAGGGAGTTTCTCACAGGCCTGACAACCTGCTTCTTCAACACACTCTTTGACTCAATTTCAACCGGGTAATGGAAACCGAAACAACATCATCACTCAGTTGACACAAGGATGACGACCACAACAAAAAATGGGCATAGTCTCGTAAATGGAAATGACCAGACTCTAAAACATAGCATGCTCAGGTGATTATCTAGGTGTCGGGTTCCACAAAAGACACAAATTGGCCCATGGATTACCGGTTTTAGGATGCGTGATAAGAAATTATGTAGAGGTCGAGGATGGAGACCAAACGTAGAGACAAGATGTAATTCACATGAATACATCGTCCAATCACAGAGGTCTCATGGATTCAATTTTAAAAGTTGTGTGTGATATGCAGAGCTTAGATGCAGAGGTCACACAATTTAGACAATGGAAGAAAAAAATGGAAAATGAACCCCCAAATCAGCTGACGCTTCAACTTTTAACTGCATGAACCTAGGTTGACACTTGTCTTCCTGGAGCTGCATGCGTTCCTGCACATGTTCCCCCTTCCAGGAACTTAGGATAAAAACATACATTTCACATAGATTTTGGAATAATAATAAATTATTATTCCCAAGGACTTAAGATCCTAAGATTATTGCCTAGGCTCAACACTTAGCCTCTCTTTCCAACCTTTCATCCCCTTTCCCTTACCCACTTCGTGGAAGATTAGTCCCCCATCACTCTTTCTTCGTGGTTGGTCTGCAAGCAATGATGTTTATATTTATACTAATGTTCTACACAATACATATACAAAAACAAGCATCCTTTCCTTAACACTTAGGGTCTCCAGCCTAATAAACACATAAGTCTACCATATCATCCATACTCAGCTCACCAGCCTACAAAACATTATTTACAATTCATAAACATGATTACAACAGGGCTCATCCTTGGGGATATTACAGAGGTGATGAGGTGGCAGGGGGGAGGTAGGGTGCCAACACCCTACAACGATGACTTCTTCTTCTAGTGGAGATGGTAGGTGATAGCTCTAGGTGACTACCCTTACACAGGGATTGACTTCATAGGATATCCTGACATTCCATTACCACCAGGGACTGCCAACAAACACATAGGTATGTCAAGTTTTTTTAAATATTTCATTTTTTTGTATTTTTTTATAGGAAAACAAAAATATTTATGGATGATGTTAAGTACTAACTAGACATGTATGTGACATAGACAAAGGTCCACAATGACTGGACATAATTCCATGACATCTTCGAAGGCACCAGGGATATGAGGCAATGGGAGGAGATGCATATAGAGTCCTTCAAAATGTGTAGAGAAACCTATCTCGTTTGACACAAAGGATTCCTATGGTTCATGTGGATGATTTTCCAAAGGCTATGCAACAAAAGGTGATGGGTGTGCCCCATACTTGGGTGAGACTCTTTCGGCGTCTTGCAAATGTTGTAGTTTTTTATCATGACACTCATCTAGCGCTGCAGGCATAGATGTCATGAATATTGTATGATCGGATATATATGTATATTGAGGGTGTTAGTCCCAATTTTGTACCATAAACATCATATTTTTTGAAATATATTAAAAACATGGTTCTTCAGCTTTACTTATGTTACAATGTGTACATTGATGAGAATGTTTTATTTTCTTTAGTTATGTGACAAATGAAAATCTAAACCAAAATTAGCATATGCATCTAATATATAATTAGAACTCCTAGGTATGCGATGATAAGTAATAAAATCAAATTGTCATTCCAAAATTCGTACCTATAAGAATCGTCGAAGTAAAGTAGGGTCACGCACATGGCAACAATCATTCAACTGAAATACTACTAACTGGGAGTCTAGGCGAACCTCCAAAGATAGAATACCATGTGAAATGGAATCATGCAAATGTTCTATAATGACGCTATATTAGGCCACATTGTTCGTGGATGGCCCTAGGCATAAGCCACCTGAAGACACCAGTAGACCCTCAGGTGAGTAAACAACCCACGSAGTGGAATCCAAGTTCTATGTATAATGAATGGCCTTGTTTATGAATCTTAAATATACCCAAGACTTCGTTGACATCTTCCAACCAAGGGAAAATTCAATAAGGAAGATGAAGATAAAMACAAAGGGAAAATATATATATACTAAATTACATCAGTATACAAAGAGTTACACCCAAGCTTGGGGATCAAGAATAATATCTTTTCAAATAGATCCCAGTCCTAGGCTCAGCCAACATGTTCCCTTCATAATATTCTAATTCATAGGCTCCTTTTTCTAAAACACGTCGCATGATATAGGGATCATGCCACATGGGTTTGAACTTTCCTTCCCCAATTGGTTCTTTGGCTTGATCATGTAGACGGACCAAGTCATTCTCAATGTACAACTGAGGACAGACAAACTTATCGTACTAGACCTTGACACGTCTTTTATTCACTTTGATGGTCGTAGAGGCGTCTCGAATGTTGCTCATCTAGACTTTCTAGGTGCACGCGTTGTTGTTCGAGATCAAAAGTGTCAGGTAGGAGCACGACTGCCAATCTAAGAGAAGGGATTTCACATTCAATAGGTAAGATTGAATCCACACCATGCACTAACTGGAAAGGAGAGAAACCGATGGAAGCCTTGACTGAGGTTTGGTATACCCAAAGTGTCAGATATAGCATGATATGCCAGTCATATTTTCTCTAGATGACAATTTTCTACAAAATTCTCTTGAGATACTTGTTCACAACCTCTACTTGTCCATTTTCCTCGAGGTATTAAGGGGGAAAATGACCATGCTTAGACCCCAACTTAGATGCTATTTCTTCCATCATTTCATTCTGAAAGTGATTTCCATGATCAGTGACAATCTCACTCAGGATTCTGAACCTGGCTATAATTTGATTGAATATGAAGAAAAAAGTAGTATTCCCATTGGATTTAACTGTAGGCATGGCCTTGACCCACTTAGTAAATTAGTCGACGGCCACGATAATGTGTTGATGCACCCCAACTGAAGTTGGGTTGCAATACACAAATTCCACCCCCCACTTGGTGAAGGGACGGAAAATCATGACTGGATGGAGAGGAGCTGGATGTGAGTGCATTTTCTGAGTGAACACCTAGCAGGGGTGACACTTCTTAACTTCTTCAATGAAATCTTTAAAAACATATGACCAAAAATAAATAGCTCACAAAATTTTCTAGGTTGCCTGGATAGATGACCACTACAAGCCCCACTGTGGCAGTCATTTAGGATAGACTTGACTTCTTCTTGATTTAAACAATAACGCAGGATATTGTCAAATCCTCGACGATATAGAGTGTCATCGACAATAAGATAGTTCTTATCTTGGTATCATATACGTTGTCGATCATCTCACAAGAGATGTTGAGGGAAATTCAAAGTTTGAAGATAAAGAACAATATATTCATACCAGGGGTCTGACCATGACACAAGAAAAATGTGTTCATCCACAAATGAATCAACATGAATAACATCCTCATATAATCGCGGGAAGTCGGATATTAACTCTGCAAAAAAATAGTGATTTCTTGGATTTCGTTGAGGCAAAATCGAGATCGAACTCTTGTAGGATGACAATCCATTTACTGTACTTTCCCCCTGTGATACACCTGGCAAGGATGTATTGAAATGGATTAACATCGACAACCATAATAGTTTTTCAAAGTAATATATAATGACGTAATTGTTGGACTACGTGAACAAAATCCAAAGCTAGCTTTTCAACATGAGAATGCTTGAGTTCAGGGCTGACTAAGTTTCGACTGAGATAGTAAATGACATTCTCATGGAGATCATCATCTTCCTGAACCAACACCATACCAATCATCTTTACGGACGTGGTGACATAAAGAAGGTAATATCTACTCTAGTCTAGAGACCTCAACAGAGGCGTCGATACCAAGGATTTCTTCAAAGCATCAAAGGATTCCTAGGCTCGCTTATCCCAGATAAAAGGACTGTCCTTATTCAAGAGACACATGAAACCCTTAGTAATATTGGCATATTTCACTATAAACCATCATAAAAAGTTAGCTTTCCTCTGTAAACCTTGAATTTGGCGAATAGTGCACGGGGGAGGTAATCGAAGTATTTCCTCAACCTTTAACGGATCTACCATGATCCCAATCTCAGAGACTAAAAATCCTAGAAGACGTCTTGAACTAATGCAAAAGATGCATTTATGAGGGCTCAAACAAATGTGATATGGCAACATCTTTCAAACACTAGCCAAAGGAGCTTAGGATGATACACTCTCTTACGTGAGTGAGAAATAAGAGAATCAAGATATACTTCGAATATATGCTTGAGATCATGAAATGAAAAGGTCATAGGATGTTGGAAGGTTGCTTTCGCATTTTTAAGGCTGAAAAGCATCTTTCGATATGTGAAACTACCCCAAGGGAAAATAAATGTCGTCTTATGTTGGTTCTCAGGTTTAATATGAATTTGGTTATACCCTGAAAATCCATCCATGAAAGAAAAATCTTCACTTCTCTCACACTCGTCGAGAATAGGATCTATGAAGGGTGTCAGGAAGTTGTCTTTAGGACAGGCTTTGTTTAGGTCATGAAAATCAATGCATACATGGATGGTTCCTTTCTTTTTATTCACATGAATGAGATTGGATACCCATTCAGTCAAGGGAACTGGGTAGATAAAGCCAACATTAAGCAGTTTTTCTACCTTTTCCTTAATAGCAGGGGTCTTTTAGGGATTGACATCTCTAAGATGTTGTCTAGCAGGCTTAGCATCCGGGTAAGTTTTAATCTCGTGTTCGAAAATTCGAGGGTCGATTCATGGCATCTCTTCATATGACAAGGTGAATACATCTTGGAATTCCTTGAAGAGTTTGGTGTAGATCAGGATTTCCTCCGGTGAACAATCCACACCGATGTATACATTTTCAATATTGCCAGGGATACGAGAGATATCGATATTGACAGTAGGGAAGATACTTTCCATGTTTCCTTCGGCATAAATGTTGTGCGTATCAAGTGGAACTACGATGTGACCGACTATCTCACTCAAAGTATATCTAAAGTCATCTTGTTCGATTCTAGCAAGCTCTAGGAGAAAAGAATAGCGATGATGCATATCATCCCAAGGTTTGTCAGAACCATTCATGCCCTCAATGATAGTTTCATCAAAAGGAAAAGTATCATCAAGGAATTCATGTGAACAAGACGACAAATTATCCCACATGGGCTTTAGGACAGGATCATCCTCGTCCATCTGCGAAGTAACATGATCTAGATCGACAGAAGAGTCAAGAACATATTGATACACAATCTATGTTACCGATAGTGGCATGGCCATTCCAGAATGTGAATGACCTTCACAAGACATCATCGAGGAAGGTAGGGTCCAAGGATTGTTAAAATAGGAAGTGTGGAAAGGAATGAACCTCTTTGAAAAAACATACGTACTGGACATGGTGTAAATATGGTGAATCGGTGCCATGAAGTCGAGGATACCCATAAGGGATGAATACATTCTGACACTGATATTCTCATCTTTCGGATGATAATTTCTTATCACGGGGATCGATGATCCAACATAGGAATTGGGGCTAGCATACTCAAAGGACAACTGGTTGATTGTCACAATCTTCCCATTGTGAGGAAAAAAAGAGTACGAAAGACAGACGATATGATTGCACTCATAGAATAAGTCCAAATGCGTTCTAGTAACAATTTATAATCGAGGGGCACATCAACCACCTCGACATCCACCTCTACCGTATTCCCACCTAACTAGACTAGAAAGGAAGGAAGAATATTGTGAGGGCAGAAAGAACGACCATCAAAAGAAGTCAACATGGTCGGGGACTGAGAAAGGGTCAGAGAGCCAACGACTTTCCAGCAAACCAGGGACATCACACATGTTGCAGTGCCCTTATCAACAATAATATGATTGATGGTATACTTCAAGTAACCCACGTGGATTTGGAGTGGCACATGTTAAGGAAAGTGAGGCTTCAAATCTATGATGTCAAACTTGATAACTTTCGAGCCACAAGGATATAGAACTCCTAACATAGATAGCAAGGAATTCCTCTTTGAAGGACACGTATGGAGTACCTCTAGATCCAACCTCTCACAAGGGGTTTGACCCAGGTCCTCAACAATAGAGTAATTCTAGGTGGTTGTAGCATTAGGATTGTGGGTAAAGCACTTGAGTACTCCTTTCGGAATATGAGGAAAGGGATCTAGTTTTTCGATCTCTATGGGCGTCTGTGGAGGAGGGGGAGACTCTAGACCAAGTACAGTCTGTGGAGAATTTAAGTGAGAGATAGATTGGCTACATTAACATCATATTTAACCATATTGATGCATAAATGGTCATCATCTTGTGTTAGTGAGTTTTGACTCCCACTCACCACATTTTCGTCATTCAAGGATCTCGAGGCCATCTGTTGGTTATGTGGAAAAGGATTAGTCAATGCAACGAGTGGTAGAGATAAAAGCCTCACAGCTTCCATAAGTTTGGGGCATAAATGAGTAAGGTGATTGTCTGTACAAATCTTACAGGGAAATTTCACCTTCCGCCCTTCTTTCTTTCCTTCACCAACATTATTATTTGTCTTCTCATTATTACCATTGTCCTTGGGTTTATTATTTTTCCCACCCTTATTATTATTATTACGTCCTTTCTTCTTATTCCCACCTGGTTGTTGGTTATCATTCGAGATGGTCAATGATTGCATAGAATGTACATCTGTCGACTGAGTAGGATTGGAGGACACAGACAAAGATGACTATCCTACAGACTGGTTTACAGACATCTCTTTAAAATGGGTTGTCATCGAGTATGTAGATTTCACATTGGTGCAACATACAATGCCATCGACATGAGGCCCGAGATTTTGTCTAGGGTCATAATTTGACCTTGGTGCATCTGGATGAATCTCATATAGCATTCCAAACTGAGAATATACAAGGTCTATTTCCTGGGATTTGAAAATTTATTTTTCCTCATATCTAACCCTGGATGTAGAAACATCCTTTGAAATATAAGGTTGTAGAGACTTAAGGAACCACTCTAGCAAGAATTCTGGGGGTATGCAGGTCTTGATCAACCTCTTTCGTCAACGCCAGTCCTGGATGTGATCCGAGATATGAGTGACTTTGTCTTGGCGTAAGGTTGACAAAATTTCTAAGTGAGCATCGTAACGAACTGTAAATTGGAAGTGGTTGAAGAAAAATAAGGACTAAAGGTTATGTATGCCCCCCTAGGTAGCTCTATATACCATTTCGTGAAAATTTCCATGAGGGTGCTTTGAAAAAATATTAATCGAACATAATCATCATTAATGGAATTCGAAGAGAACCACAGGTGAAAAGTAGTAACACGATCACTAGGATCTTCACGATTCTTTCCTTCAAATTTTGGAATATCTAAAGAAAGCTTGGTGGGAATGGGGGGCCTTGTTGGATCATGACACACAGGATTGTTCATTAACTTAGACAAGTCTGGTAGATTGAGTGTGGCTAGAAAAGGGAGACGGGGTTAATACATCTGACCCCAAGCTCCCTAGAAATATTGTGGTTGGGGAATCGCAACCCATCTAGGGTTCTGGTAAGAACCATGTCCCTATCTAGGATTGTAAGAATCTCCTCCAAACTTATTTATAAGGGTTTTATTGGGCACCATTCTAGTAGGAATGTTTTGATGAGGGTTATAAAAACCGCCCCCAACCAAAGTGGCTATGGTTTGGGGGTTTCCCAAGGTATGAAACTGACCTCCTCCAAGTGTGAATCTGGAGGATAAAGGTGGATTCGTCATGCCAAATGTGTTGTTCAAAATCAGTGTTGAGGAGGTTGGTGTAAAGGACATACCATAAGAAATAACTTGTCTGCCATGTTGTTTCATCCATCTAGAAATAACAGGATTAGACCTGGAGTTAAAAGGAGGAATGCCTCCAATGATAGGACTCATTTGAGAAACATGAGTACCACCAAACAAGAATGGAGTATGTGGAGGAGTTGTGCCCCCAAGTCTAATGCTAGCATTCATGCCAGCCGCAAGGATGGAGTTTGAAAATTGCGACGTGAAATTTGGAATACCATAGGAAAAGGTACTAGAGGCCATAGGGATGGACTAAACATTATATCCTAGTGAGAGACCAAGAGACACAAAAGGGTTTGTGTCTATAGGTTGATTATTCACTATAGGATGGGCATAGGTGATGATAGGCACCTCTGGTGCTACAACCATTGTGGTTGAAGGTGTCAAAGGTGTACCATTAACTATAGTAGGTATGGGAGTCAAAGGACTCCCAGTATCTTGATGACTCGATTTAGTACTCATCCTTGTATGATTACAAGTCTAAAAAGTGGAGGTGTGTGTACCACATTTGATAACTCTACACCTTTTAGAAGGAAAATAATCTAAATGCAGTGGTAACTGTAACAAGTGACGAGACCTACGATGAAGTTGGTATAGCTCCATGATGACTCAAGACTCGAGATATAAAAACCAAATCCTAAGTCCAACTAGTAATCAAAGAGAACATAAAAAATAATCAAACGACCAATATGCACACAAACATAATAAAGTGGCTGAAATGGGCCTCCCTCTCTAATGTAGGTATGCCTCGCCCAAGAGGGGCATGAGTCTCCTCTGCTAAAGATCAT
Organism: Picea mariana; assembly: GCA_032191745.1. NCBI lineage: Eukaryota > Viridiplantae > Streptophyta > Pinopsida > Pinales > Pinaceae > Picea > Picea mariana. The sequence goes on along the minus strand of JASDQU010507782.1, from coordinate 31,343 downwards.
AGTTATCAAAATTAGTTATAAGGCCCCTCATGGGATTAACAACTAGTCGGTGAGATCCCTTGGAGAGGTAATCCTCCATAAAGGTTGTGTTGTACGACCCTTATCTGACCCAGGGTACTTGCAGAATAACCAATGCAAGTAACCTGTGTCGTACCTAAGTCAAGTAATAAGAAACCACGGTATAACCAATGCACATGTAAATGGTCGTAAGTCAGGTCCATCGTATGGGTAGGGTAACAAAGCTCAAAACCTTGAAATCATCGCCTCTCACAGAGGTAAGGGTACTAGCAAGATCACCATATACGAATAGATCCCCAGAAATATATCTGACTCTAAGAAGGTATCAGGGGGATATCCCTTCAACCAACCTCACGCGACCTCATGCTTAACTCCAGTGTAAGACGAGCCTTTTGATATTACAGATTATACAATGGATTTGTCCACTCCCTTAGTCAGACACATATGTTGATTTAATATCCTTGGAGAAGTTTACTCACAAAATCCTATTTCAAGGTTCTAAATCCTAAGCTAGTTTGTGCACCCTAGAAAAATAAAATAGTTACTAATCAATTTTAAATTATAGCATTAATTTTATTGGGCTTGCTTACTCAAAAAGGTGTGGTCGTGAAACTAATGATGTTATGACTTAACAAGTAAAATGAATGAATATGAATAGAATGCAAAGTCCTAACTTCAATTTCTAATAAATGATATGCTTTTCAAAATGAAATTCTCAATTCAGTTTTGCAATTTTAAATAAAATGAAATTCTCAATTCATTTTTGCAATTTTAAATAAAATGAAATCCTTCTTTACATGTACTAAGATAAATCATAAGGACTCTAAAGATCAAAATGCCAACAATGTAAAATGCCTAATATTTTTGTATTTTCAATATAAGAGAATGAAAATGCAAGTAATCAACAACATCTTGATATAAAAACTCTATTGTGTGTAGACAAAGACAAACCAAGCAAGATATCAAGAAGAAAAAAACCCATCCCAAGATGCAAGGACAACCAAAATGAAAAGGATGATGAGAAAGGCACTGCCCAAAAATTCAACCAAAGAAAGGTTTCCTGTCATTCCACAGACACTTAATAGTCATAACACAGACCCAAGAAGACTCAACAATCATCAAAACCTACCCAAAAACCATCAAACTCACCAACCAAGCAACAAAGGCTGATGTACATAACTTTTCAAGGGAAAAACACATATATACGCTTCTTGCAGAAGGATATCAAGTGTATGTATGCGATTGTCAAGAAAAACCCATGTATATGTGTCAAAACAAAACTAGGCTAAGGAGAAGGCTAAGAAACTCAAACTCAAAGTGAATAGAGGCTTTCAAGAAATCATACGACAAGAAACTCAATATAAATGAGATCAATCTAAAAAGAAAAACACTCCAGACCCCGAAAAAATGATTTTATCCCTAGTATGGTCTTCGATTTTGTTACGAGGAAAATCTCTCTATGGTAAGGGGTAAACCAAAATAGATGGAAATGGATGCATAAATAAACCCTAATATCATGTATTCTATATAAAAAAATATGCTAGAAAGACAAGATAAAATGCCTACCTCGTCCAAACGTTCGATGAAGTCCTTCATTGAACACTTGACTCAAAGCAATACACCTGCAACTAGTCCTCAACAACCAATAAATGCAAGAATATGTTGATAATATATAATGTTAGCACATTCAATATCATAATCCATCAATATTCATAATAAATACGCCCATGGAATAAAAATTCAAATATTTGCAAGATATTAATTGGACGAGAAAAGAGTATTTCTATTAAAATGTAATCAGTAGAAGAGAATGAATTACAAACTTTCGTGTCGGCACATTTCCGAATCGAGAAACTAAGTTCCTTACAGTTGGGCCTCCACCACTTCAATCCTCTATGAAAGGCAATCTCATATAAGAGAGACAATGGGGTTCTCAATCAAGTAGGAAAGAGCTTGGGGGATGGACAATGTGTTTAGACTTAAAGGACAAAGGGATGCAGACTTAATATGAAGTGATAAAATTTTCTAGAGTAACTTTCCTCTCAAAGTTGAATTCTTCTCTCCTTTTCCATTACTCGGATTTGGCCCATTTGTAGCCTTCAAGTGGAACTAAAGGGTTAAGTAAGAACGTTTGCATTATATGGAAGGCAAAGGACCATAGATCTCGTGACGTGACATGGAAACTCGACACCATTTTTTAATTTTGGGTATAAATCCCAATGTACATGGGTTGTAGTGGTGAAACCTGTGTATATGCATGTTTTATAGTTGTTAGGGTGCGTATATGTGGAAAAATAATGTTTTTAGCTCTAGGATTTACAAAAAGGAACTTCAAGTCTACATAGGGAAATGGAAAAAGACCTTCTGTGTAAGTTTGCATAGGGTGAGGCAAATCTTGCTATAACACCAACAACTACAACAACCTCTTTTGGGCATAGATTACATTTATTTATACATGAATGGGATTCTCGAGCCTTCCCTCTAGACTATTTTGGGGCTTTCATATCACAATTAAAAGCATCCTACCACTAATCTTATTACAATAAATTAATAATTACACTTTAGATATGAGTTGGTGCTCAAAATGTTTACAATCCTACAAGTATTAAAAGAAATTACAATATCCTAGAGCATATACAATGGCTCTATCTTTGAGATCTCATGAGATATTTAATTACAATGCTTTCAAAATTTTAAGTGACATGCCCTCCTTGGAATCCAAAGAAGTTAAGTGTGTTGCGATAGATGTTGAATCGTCTTCCACGTTGCCTCATTAATTGACGATGGTGATGCTCCTGCACCACATGAAGACAGGGGGATACATACCGATAGGGAGAGTTACCATTTTTCCCATGATGTCAAAGGGAGAGAAAGACAAAGATCAAAATCATGAAGACAAGGGGAGCAACCCCAAGGGTATATACCCTTTTCCATCGATGAAAAAGTGGTAGAGAAACGTTGGGAGTTAAATATGAGGAGTGATGGTCGCAGGGGGAGTATGAGTTTTTCCATCAATTCCAAAGGGGTATATTTTTGGATAGTTGGTTTTCATTGATGTCAACCCTTGGAGAAGTTCGGAAGCCCCAGAGGTGTGGTCATGAATCCCAAAATTATTTGAGGAAAAAGAGCATGAAGGACAGTGAAAATCCATGTAACACACTCATAAATGGATAGTCCTCATCATGTCATTTCCAATTGTAGGTGGTAAACCATGTAGTTCCTCATGGTTGAGGATTTACTCCCTCATGAATTTGAAATCCCCAAAGAATGGTTAAGAAGCCAATAAACAGTTGAAATTATGATATGATAAATGCAATTGTATATGAATGGAATCATTGATAAGTTAATATTGTGATTGAGGGTGGTATAAATTGCTCAATATTGATTCACCCCCACTCTCAGTATTCCAACAGAGTTAACCTAAACCGTTGATGTATTGGAGAACAATTATGGTGAAATTTGGGGCATTTGATCAAATTGTTAGTACGTCGGAGTAAGGTCCATTAGAGGTGTTGTGAAAGTGGTCATAGTAGGATTCCAATGATAGAGGAATATGAGGACTATATATCACTTAGGGAGTGTTCTGTGAGATCTCAAGTGTTGGATCTAGTATGGCTTGATCCTATAAAGTTGGACCTAAGACCCTTATTTTATGAATGATTGTGACTTCCACATCGATCTAGACCGTTAGATGGTGTGATTGAGGATTGTCATATAAGTCAAAGAAAATGATGTCATAGTGGTCATGAACATTAAAGTTGAGAGACTTCGATAGAGAAGGATCTGAGGGTAAATCTAAGCTATTGATGGAAAGGTGGATGGTGGGAAGTGAAAACCATAGATTTGTCTTGGCTCCCACTTATCCACTTAAAAATTTCAAACAAAGAAGTGGATAACCACCAAGTAATTTGAGGCTTCAAATAAATGGAAATCTTTGATATTCACCCTTGAATACCATTGCATTTACCAATAAGACTCATCGGACAAGGACCATCGAAGTGGTCTTTGAAATGGTACACAATTGACTCCAATGAGAGAGATTCTTAAGTGCCTTAGATTTCCATCCTAATGTCGATGGATGATCCTAATTTTCTGATTAATGACGTATGGACCCCTAGAGTCCTAGATGAATTATGAGAAGGAACTTTGTGGTAATTGGTAATCACACATGTGTATTCTTAGGGAGACTCGAATATAATATTAGTGGAAAAAGGAAGAAAAATGAATGCCCCACCAGCCTAAGTGAGTTCAATGGGGTCGAGTGTGCTACAAAACTTCTACTGGTTTTATGTATATGAAAAGTAGGGGATCTCGTCACCTCAATACAAAATAAGAAGAATTTGGCAATTCATATATTGAAGAGGTCTATAGTCAGGAAAGAATAATTGTGGGAAACATTCTTTCTATGCGAAGATATGATAATAAAATACTGAAAGAAGACATTTTTTTACATTAAACAGTATGCAATTATCTAGAGAAGGTATCATCCTTCAACAAGAAGCATTAAAAAAAATCAGGGAAGTAACTCATGTCCTTCTATAGACACAATTATCTATTCAAAACCTATCTTGAAAGAGAAAGGGTTTTGTGATAGAGTGGATGCACAATGTGATTTAAAAAAGGAAGACTCTTCATCTTGGAAATTCAAGTACTGGGCATTGTTTTGATTCCAATGCATGTAGGAAGAATGGCTCTCATGGATGCTTTCCAACACCACAATGACCATATAATTGTGTCCCCTATGAAAATAAGGAGGTGAAAATGAGGGATCTGATGCAATTATTTTCTTAGTTAATAATACAAACAATATAAGGGTTCCGCATCATATGTTTATATGGTTGGGTTATGGATACCCACCACTTATAAAATCACTCGATGTTAGAAACCTTTGTGCGAATTTTATACGGAGACATGTGAACCATGAAATGAATTCCTATGTTATCTATTGTGAGAATAAGGATTAGTGTCAAACATTATCTTGTGCTAAACCATTCATAGATGACTATTCTCTTCACATAACCCAATATGGGATCAGATCCAAGGTGAGAGCATTTATGTAGCCTCCATGTGGAAAGGGAGTTTTAAAACCCCAAATGCTCGATATATTTGATGTTAATGAGTCTATGAGATTTTAAAATAATATCCACATGCATATAGAAGTCTTGAGACACGAATTGGAGAAAAAAAGTGGGGGCCTATGTCTCATAGTCACATCTTTTTCAAAAATCTATGAATGACCACCATGTTCAAAAGGTAACTAAAGTCGAAGAAAATGAACTTGTAGCACATTTTTTCCATCCTGTTAACAAGATTAAGTAGTATTATATCGATGTTTGGAGCCTTGGATGGAGGGTTTCATCAAGGTTATAACTCGAACGAAGAAATGGTATAGAATCAAACATAAGTTCAATATTGAGTGGTAATTGCAAAGAAACTATAAACATTTTCAATGAGCCTCCCTCTTAGAGCACCTTGTGGCAGAGGACATTAAAGGAATTAGAATGTTTAGACTTCTCCCTACAATATCCTAATACAAATTTTCTTGCAGAATCCACCTACAAGATTGCATTCTCAAGATTGTATCAAACTAGTATTGATGAAGATCAATTTTTTTTGTTTTCTAAGACATTGAAAAATAAAGGATTGGTATATGAAAAAGATCTAATTGAATCAAGAATTTGTGTTAGAAGAATATTGATAAAGGATTTCCCAAAAATTATAAGTGAATTCATGTTATTTATGAGTAGTATGTGGAATAGACATGGTGATAGGAACAAAACTAGAGGTTTTGAATATATGTCAGACGTGAACATACTTTGGGATAAACATGACATCAAAGAATGTTTCATAGCTAATTGTCAAGAAAATATTTGTCATAACACTTTGAAATTTTATGAAACTATGCTACAGGCAATGAGAAAAAAATTTCTCACCCTATACATTCTTTGGAAGGGTCCTATATAACCCAAAGGAACCTAGAAATTGGAAATGAAGAATGTGTTGTCTTTGAAATATCTTGGAAGGTTTCCCTATATGCTATAGGAAGTAATATTCCAACAGATTCTTAGAAACAATAGGGTTGTAGTCCTTGCAGTAATTACACCAACCTATTTTTCTTGAAGTGTGAAACTCTTATTGTGACAAGAGCTCAGTCTACTTACACAATCCTTAATTAAGACTTGCAACAATATATAGGTGTACAAAAACATATCCCAGTTGGAAGAAAATGACATTTTTTAGAACTGAAAGACATCCCATGGGTTAGGGATCATTATCATAGAAATATTTAGTCTTCGGCAAATAGATCCTGTAACAACTCCTTTCAAAATCTACTTAATGACATCTTTTGTGGATTGCAGGTACCTAGTTCACTACCCCTTGTAATTTATTATGTTATGGGCAGTGGGGAACTTACTTGGTTTTATGTAATAAGGACAACATGTTCATGGATCAAGCTAGGTTTTGCTATATTTTCACATGTAGTGGATGACCCTAGCATGAAATCAGGATATAAGTGATGTTGTTTTTTAGGAGGTTGAATATTCCATCGATGTGGTAAACACTATATCTACCATAACTTAGTTTCCTATGATAGTAAGGAATTTAAATGAACCATTTATGAAAACAAACTCTTGTGCACTTGACATCAAAAATCGCAAAGAGGATGACTAGAACATTATTGTACTCTATTTTGGAAAGCTTGGGAAGAATGTTTTTACTATGGATTACCGATATCCACTGTCAATTTTTCAGGTATTAGCCATCTATATAAGTAGTTTTTGGCATTGATTTAGCTTGTAAATAATGGGATATTAGTAGTACATTAGGTATTCATATTGATCATCTATACCACCATTCAGGAAGGTCTTATAAATCCTCTAAAAAGGTACATCAACAAAGTGATAATGATGGTCGAGGTCGTTACAACATGAATAGATTTAATAAAACTTTAGAATAATATTCGATTTGATCAAATATCAACATGAACAATAATCAGATAGGTGGGTTTGTTCATTGTAGGACCTATAAGATAGGTTCTTATGCGTCTAAGAGGAGAAAGATTTTCTATCATACAACCATTAAGAAATTTGTATAATATTATCAACAACAAGGATACCTTGTCTGAAGAAATGTTTCCAACATGATTATTCCAATACTATTGATAGTGGTGGGAGGAGTAAAAGAGATACAATTGCACCAATTTGACTTATTTCATTCCCTTAAACAACCACTAGAATTGAAGCATTGATTGAAGGGAGTGCATCAACAATAAGAATTTTTCCAACAATATCTCTATAGCATATTAGTCAATATATAAATGCAGAATGACCATAATAGAGGATACATAATGATCTTATCATGGCCTTATTATAAAAGAAAAAAAGAACTAACCTAGGGAATTCAATTAGTTTTTCCTTTGTTTGGAAATTATCCTCTTTGGAAAGGGGTGTTCAGGTTCCAGCTCCATCTTATGCACACATATATATATGTGGATCCACCTTTAAAGGAGTTAGTTGAGAGAGGATGCCCTAGAATGTATATCCATTTTAATATTATGGTGGGTCATTGATCTAGTAGAGTGATCCTCTATCATTGCAACTTGGCATGTGTTTGTTAAGAAACTTGTTTGGAAAGACAGCCTAGATTTGGGGAGTTTATTATTAAAATCCATTGAACAATTCAAGTGCATTATTTTATGAGGAACATCCACCATTTTTGGAATTTGGTTGTGTTGGAGAAATATCTCAACTTGGAGAGAACACCCTTGGTTAAAGTTGGAATCAAGAACATTTCTTAGGGATAATGAAGAGCCCAAGATAATAGGTTTCCATCATGTGAGATGAACATTAGCATGCTTTTATGAATGAGTGTACCTTTTTTTGACATCTTGGAGTTGATTTGAAGGGGTTTCCCCAACTTTGAGGGTCTTATTCAGGATTTTAGAAGACTTTCTCACCTTGAATACTTCAATAGCCAATTTGGAGGAGGACTAGAAAGACTCACTTGCATGATTGGTGGAATTTATTGATGATTCATCCCTTGGAGAACCTTTAGATGCTAGACGTTTCACCTTAGAACTATTTTCTTCCCTCATTTATGGAGATGTACATCTCTTTTGGAGATGTTTGGTTTAGATCATTGTATATGTGGCTTCACCACCTCAATATTATTTCATTCTTGACTTGATAGTTGTAGGAAAATTGTAGTTTACTTTTCTTAGGCTAGATTTTAGGATCTCTCATAAGAAATTACTATTTTATTGTGAAGAAAAATGAGAATCACTCTATAAATAGAGATTCCCTTCCTCATTTGTACTCATGGTTGGATTCAGAGAGAAATCCCATAGAACATCATTGAAAATTTGTTTTGGAGACTCTTTGGAGGAGATTCTTTTGTCTTTTCTTTGATGCTATGCATGGCTAGCTAGAGAACTCTCTTGAAGAAGTTGTATAATGAATTCTTATCAATGGATTGATATTCAGTGGATGAATGGCTTTCTGTGTGATTTGATGAAAATGTGGTTGTCTTCATATCCTTGTGGATTTTCATTACAAAATATGATTAAGTGTAATATTGCTTCTCTAGTGTTGATGGTGCATCCTCTTCATCCTTTCTATATAGATTCCTTCTCAAAGCCATTGGAGGATTACTAGTGGAAGATCTTCACCTTGATCATTTTGAAACTTGTTGGGCCACTAGAATGAGTTATTAGGGTTTGTATTGGACAACCCTAATTATCATTTTATTTTCACTTGTAATTTCTAAAAGAGGTTTCTTAGGTGACCCCATTTCCCAATAGAAGGAAATTAGTCTTGAGTCCTTCCATCAACTACATTCTCCTAATCCTTTCAAAATTATTTTGTTGGATTTTATCTACATAACAATTTGGAACTCACTGCCTAAAAATCCTAGCAATCCTATCCTGGGGAATCCCCCCTTGAGTCAGAGGAGAGTCAGCCTAAAGTGTAGAAGAGGGTTAGTGAGGTGAAAATGGCCCCCTCTTAGTTACACCAAGGTTGCATTTGATATTTACGAAATTATCTCAAGAAGTGTGGGTTTTTGTGATAACATTTTGTCGTAATTGGTAGGGATAAGGTCCATTTCCAAATATTGTAACACTAAAAACCTCCGCAAAAACCTCCACTATAGGGTGTTTTTCTTGTAGTATTAAGAATATCTAGACTTTGGTGTAGAATTTTGGAAACAAATTCTTCGAAATGAAACTTTTAGGGTGAAATTAGGAAATGTATATGGAAAATTGTAAGATACTCATGAATGTAATCATAAATTACTTTCTAATGGAATCTCTAGAACACTAAAGGAAGAAACATTTACAAATGAGATAAAATCAAATTCCCAAGTTATGCATATTTTTGTGTTTGTTGCGGGCATACATGTATTATTGGTTTGGTTGACACCATCTTACTTTTTCTTCTAGTTTTTGGAATCAATTGAACTTTTTTACTAATAATTTTGTTTAATTGGGGACCAACCAATTGTGAATCACAGTCTTCCTGAGATTATGCATCAAATTTGAACATTTGGTTAGTCACTTGTCAGGATAGACATTAGACAAGAATTTGAAAGACCCACTAATGTTGTTGATGCAGTTACAATGAATTTAGACATTGGATCGTACAAAGAGTGGTCAAAGAAACAATGAAAATAATGGATCTTGTCAAAATTGAAGGGAAAACATCCCTTGTTTAGGCTTGACCTCCCAAACATAGATGAGGTTTGAGATACTCTAGAAACATTTCATGTGATATTTGAGCTTCTTGTTACAATTTTGGAACTTGTACTATTTCAATGGGAACTACATCATCAAATGTTTTAGCAATTGATTTATTACAATGAGAATGTCCTCCAAAAAAATCCTTGTGTTGTAGCATTATTTGAGAAGCTTGTAGATATAAAGGCTACTACTATCACTTTGGCTAGATTGTTTTCAATAAGCTAGTATAGAAATGGAATTGATGGAAAACAAGAAATCTTGATTGGTTACTCTAATTCGAGAAAGGATGCTAGTAGGTCAAGTGAAACTTGGAGTTTATGTAGAATATGTACAATCAATGACCATTATTTCAATTTATAGTCGATCTAGTTGAAATGAATTTTGCAAAGAGTGATCCAAGGATAATTTCTTTGTATGAAAAAATACTGGTATATTCTGATTTTTGTGTCATTGGTGAACAATTAAGAGCTAACTATGTTGAATCCAAAAAATTTCTAATGAAGGTAAAAACAATTGGCTTTCATTGTGTGATTGAAGGGTTCACACTAAGTTTACTATAAAATTAAATTCATAATAAATTTATTTATTTTAATGACATGCTAAGTGGTTCAAAAATTTTTAATATAGATTTTTGGACACAAATATCTACTTAAAGGTGATCCATACTTGAAATAGAAGATCATACTTCATGACTCATACATTACAAATCTTGAGGTACTTTTAGTAGTTCACTCATTGCATGTATGTAGTGGTGAAATTAAAGATCTCTTTATTCTAGATTTGGCAAGCCACTATAATGTTTGCCACTATAATGTTTGATAGTAGGCATTTCTACTTCATCTATATGGATAGGTGTTTTCATGGATCGATAGAGACTTCCTCCTTTTTCTAGTAGGTTTTTGAGAGAAAGTTAGAGTGAAAGTACTATTGGGAGCCATTTTCACTTGTTGGACCCTTTGGTGAATAACATATGGAAACATTGTTATGCTAATGATGAGGGAGAGATTGTATTAGATTCAGTAAACCCTAACATCAAAAAGTATAGAAGATGAAATCAATATGAAAATGGCTAGAGTATTTTTTAACACATAATATCTTTCAATAGTTATTTTGTGGACATGTTTTTCTAGTTTTGTTTTTCAAATAGAAAAAGATATATTATATTAGAAAATATAATGTTAACTTTACATGATCAGTATATAAAGAATTTTAATTATGATTTCCAATATCATAACTTAACCTCCCCAGAAAAAAACTAACTGAAATATGAGTCTTTACAAAAAACAAAAACCATCCTTTAATGGTTCTTAGACAAAAACAAGAATCATCATTTGATTCAAGCCAAATTTATACTAATGTCATTCTTCCAAAAATGTATACATTTGATCCCATCCTTTTTGCATAATATAAGACACCTTCATCCAATTGTAAAGCCTTCTTAGACAACTGATCAACTTCCCTATAGATATGTTGAACTTTCAAATTCTAAAAATTTTCACTCAACTAGCGAATTATTGACATCCAAGGTTGTAAATTAATCACCTGCTGATTATTTTTAAAATAAAACCAGTCAACTATAACTTTGAGTCTCCAACCAACTGTAAGAAAGAAACCTGTTTGAAATGTGGAAAAGAAAAGATACTCCATAAAGCCAAAAGCTCCCCCCTTGTATTAGTTCTAGAACCACAATTCATTTTAGCACTGCAGACACCCAAAAATGGTCATTTTAGTATAGCACTTGCACCATATCTCACTCCCCCATTTTGAGAAGCTCCGTAAAAAAACCAACAACCATATTCCCATCTAGCAAGGGAGGACAAACTATTCTTTGAGACTAAACATAATGGAATTTTTCTATCTCACCCATATCTTGCAGAACTCGATTACACACCCTAGAAAGAGACACATTTTAATCTTAAAAAATAATCATATTTCTATGTCTCCAAACTGCCCAACACATGAAACAAGGTAATTCCTTCAAGTTTTCCATCTCCTTAATCCAAACCTGCAAACAATCACGGAGTTGACCACATCCCCAGTCTCTCTGTAAATGAAAAACATTTAAGATAAACTTCCAAACTTCTTTGGTGAAAGAACAATCAACCATCAAATTATTTATCGATTCATCCCCCTCTCCACACAACACACATCCACTTGGACCATAAAAACCTCTTTTTGATAGATTATCCCAAGTTAAAATTATATTTTCAAACACCAACCAACAAAATAATTTAATTCTCATAGTAATCTTCCAATTCCAAACATCAAACATCCAATCCTATGAAAAGTCATCGTTATCATCTAAACATTGTACCTCATAGGCTTGTTTTGCAATGACTTTCCAGCCTTTATTATCCCAAGACCAAATAATAGAATGAGTCTCAACAGATAACATAAACCCATAATGTTTTAGTCCCATCACATAAATCTCTCATTCATCTTTTTGTTTTCCAAAAAGATCAAGCATGTGTACATTTTTCCAGTCGAAACCATTCAAAACTCCGGTATCCAAAATAGCTACCTGAGGCAAAAACTGTATTCCCTTTGAATGAAGTGTATCTACTAAATTCTCAGACAATTTATAAAAGGATTGAGATCCTATCAAAGGATCCAAACCTATTCTAGTTACAAAATCTTCAAAGCTACTATATAATTTAGCCTTTGTATTTTAGGTTTAGACTCAATGGTCATAGATCGCCTACAATGTATTGGCGAGAAATCCACTACTCAGAAAGATAAAGTCTCCAAAGATTTGAGATTTTAAATATTTTTTTATATGTATTATATCTATTAGTTGTTTGTCAATGAATACCACTATTTTTTCAAACTTTAATCCTTGCCACCATTGTTGGAATTATTAATTATGTGTCATAATATTCATCTTGAATGACATGTGTTGAAAGTATCCTTTACAAACAACAATATTACTTACTTATTGGCACAATCGCTAACTCGTTGCTAGTGAACGACGAAAGGCTTATGGCTGGTAAGAAAAACAACACGATCCCTTCCTTATTCGGTACTACCTTCGTTATCTATGTGGTGCCTCCTCCGGATTAGCCTTCTTCATGACCATGGTCCTAGTATTTGGGCTTGTTTAACCTACAACGGGCAGCCATACAAAGAAGAGAAAAAAATATCAAATGTAAATTTAATACTGTAAAATGATAAAAAGTTAATAGTGGAGAAAATTTGTAATTTCAATTAAGTTTGTTAATCATTTGAACTTGGCAATTAGATGGTCACACAATAATTTCTTAATCATATTAAGTAAATGTTAAAAAATAATTTCTTAATCATTAAATGTGCCCATTGTCCATAGCTGTAGGTTTTTTTTGGCTAGCTATTCTACAAAATGATTTTTTTTGTCTCAATCAAACAATATAAATTTACAAGAATCACTATTTTTTATTGTTCAAAATCCATTTTCTGAATGCAGAAATAAATTAGGCATGATAAAAAAAACTATCAAGATACTAGAATTTTACATAAATAATCTCTAAAATCATCATTTCTTAGAATATTTAGCTTACTATAAAATAATATAATTGTAATCACTGGAAAATAAAACCGTTGGCAAAGGTATGAACCATGACATAAAATACCATTAGTGAACAAAGAAAGACCGTCGGCATCTCATAGCAAAGGTATGAACCACGACATATATAAATTTGCTTGACCAGGTTGTGTTAAATCTGATATATTTCATTCCTCAGTTCATTGTCTAAGCTCAACCGGTCCAAATGGTATTGACAATGGAAATCGCAGGTCGGGAGGAGTTYTCAGGTTCTGCTGATGCSTGGTGGAACGAGTTCCCTCAGGATTTGCAAGAGGAAGCTTTGGCTTGGCTGCCTGTGGATTCCMTYATYACAKATMGGAGGGTGTGCAACGAATGKAACGCCCTCCTTTCCTCCAGCAAATTCGTAAGTGGGCTTTGGGCTGAGGCGCCTATTAACAGGAAACCATGGCTACTTCTGTGGTAGCATGGCTCCACACAGCGTTGTCACGGTTATTGCTTCTACACAGGGACTTGGAAGGTCAGCTTCTCCCTCTCTTTCCTAACTACAGATGATGACGTGGTTTTGGGAGGATCGGCAGCAGGGAGGTTACTGGTACTGATGCCTGATCCTTTATCACAAGTTTCCTTCTCCCTGTGTAATCCCTGCACACAATCGTCCGTCAAACTCCCCCCTCTGCGATGCATTGAAACACTCTTTGGCTGCGCCATCTTGGAAGGCCAGGCTACCAATAATAATAACAAGAATCGAGTAGATACCTACAAAGTGGTGGTAATTGGAAATATGTTTGTTTTTATGTTTAAAAAATGTTTTATAAAAATGTTTAAATTTTTTATATAAATATTTATAAAAATGTTAATCTAAATGTTAATGACAAGTTATATAGTGAGGATTTGATTTAGATAATTTAGGTTAATTATAATTGTGAATAGCTATGTTGAAACATTGTTGTGTATAAGTAAAATTACTTTCATTAAAATTCAAAAAATTATTTATACTTGATATTAATATAGTGCAAGTAAAATCAAAATAAGAACAAGATATTTGTATGCATCAACATGGTGAATAGTAATAAAAGTGATAGCGACACTTGCTACCCTTGCCATTTATTCATATGGGTCATGAGAGAGGAGATTAAAATCAAATAACATTTAAGAATTAAATTGAAAGCCACACATATGATGATATTATTTAATTGTAATTTGATATACCTTAAATATGTATAATCAAGTCTAAATATATATTTTTTAAATGTTAATATTAAAAACCAATTTAACATTTTTGTCTTTGTTGTCTCATTTTTTTTTCCACATTCTATCTTCTTAGTTATTCCCTTTGTTTAAGAGTGATTTATTGTTATTAAATCACCCTTTGCAATTTATATTAATCATTATGTTGTTTTTTATTTTCTTATTCTATCTTTCTTCTAATCCAATGTCACATTGCTTTGGTTTGTTATTTAATTTCATCAATATTAATATTCTCACTGTAATTAGATATGGTTATGTTGAATATTAATAAAACATCATTGAAATTAATACATAGTAGAAAGGAATTTAAACACTTGATATTTAAATTAATGCACCATTGAAAACATGTATGAACAATTAAGAAAATAATGTATATAATGCAAATATTAATAAAACATCATTGAAATTAATACATAGTAGAAAGGAATTTAAACACTTGATATTTAAATTAATGCACCATTGAAAACATGTATGAACAATTAAGAAAATAATGTATATAATGCAATGTAAAAAGTTAAATAATATTTTAATTCATATTAAAACATTTATAATCTAATTTAATTAATTTTCTAAAATGTTAGCCATTAAAAAGTGTAATAATGTTCTAAATTATATAGATATATTTTGAGTGGTCCTAATGGTTAAGAACATGTGTTTCTTCCTAAGAGGTTACAAGTTCAAATTTTGTGTGTCCATTATTACATAGATATTTCAAAATCTAGGTTTTGTGTGCCCACTATTCTATAGATATTCCAAAATCGTAATTTACGCCATTATTAAGAGAACATTTGTTTTTAACAGTTTAAAGTGGGTTTTAAGACAAGTTCTATAAAGGGCCTAGATAAATGTCATGTTTGATCCATCTAATTTTATTAGATTTGAAGTTAAGGTGCATCTAGGCTGACATTTGATTAATAGTTTCTCTTCTACTAGATGTCTCAAATCATCTCTCTATTGGATTGTAATTATTAGTCTACTATGCATGGCCATAATATGGTCTTTGTTGTATGAAATTTGAAAAAATGATTGCCACAATATTTTAGGAGATGATAAGTAATGACTATCAACATGCAAGGATTTATATGTAATATACTACCATGAAATAACAAAATAGAGGCCATAATAATAATAATAATAATATGAAATATATGTTCTTAATTATTAGGCTCACTCAAGTTGTAATAATGATTTGAATGATTATGTTATAATTGTGAGAAAAAATTTCAATGTTATTTTACTTGGTTTTGATATTGAGTACTAAAAAAATATAAATTTGAAATAATGGTTAAATAAAGTTTATTTTATTAGATTTCTAAAGTTTCTTTTTGAAAATTTTGTTGACTTAACCAAATTAAGAAACCAAATATATTCTTGATTGAACAATAAAATAAGTATATGACTCTTTTATAATATTTTCAAGTTTTCTCCAGATAAATGTGGACTATTTTCTAGTTATATGTAGAAAAATCCCCAAAAATATATAACTAATGAAAATTAATTGGAACATTTTATATGCTTACCAACATTGCTTTGACAAAATATAACAACAGTCGTTCATATGTTCATATTGAAAATGCACAAAGCTTGAGAGACACTATAAGTGATCACAAAGAGAGTAGCAATCTTCAATCCATAGACTTTTATTAGTGAATTCAATCTATCAGAGGACCAGGGTTCGATCAATTGTTTCATGAAGAATCCTATCTATGTTTTGTCATCATTTGTCATCATGGGTTAGAAGGCATCAAAAAAAATTAAGGGTTTTATGGTTGTAATAACATGCACTGTTTCTCTACTTTTCCTTAAGTTGGTGGTTCATGATCAAGATAATTTATTTGTAGCAGTGGAATCCATTCATGTGCTTGGAATCTCAGTATTGATCTATTCATGTGTAGGGAATTCACATATTTTGTTGTTTAATTTTATTTATGCATTGCATATTATTTCTGTACAAACCATGGTTTGGAAGGTGGATTTATTTTTGATAGTCTCGGAGATTTACCTAAAAGTTTCATTTTAGTTAGATTATTTTTTATCTTGAGCTATGGTCTATTTAAATTGTTAGAAATTAATTAAACAACCACAAAAGTAGGTGATAGAGATAAGCGTGCAGTAAATGCACGATTGACTGCATCGACTCCAAGAAGCTCCCGGAAGAACCAGAAACGTCTAGAAGAAGCAATTCTAGCCATTGATATAGAAATTAATCAACGGTGGAGCTTATCCCACCACTGTATAAATACCCATCAGTGTAATGCAATAGACAAGTTGTTTTTTGTGTTCTTCGTATCTATGTCTGTGTGAGTTCTTCGATTTGGCATCAGAACTGTGAGGGCCTAGTGAGCCGGGAAGGGTGTGAGTGTTGTGAAAATAGTGAGCCCTGAGAGTCGTTAGCACTGAGCTGTGCTGACCTGTGTTAGAGAGTTGTGAGGTCTGAGAGTTGTGAGGGTCGTAAGAGCCAAAAGAGTGTTGAGGGCCGTCAGTATTGGTTTTCGTGAGACATAGGGCCATGAGACAGAGTTTTCTTCTCCATTGTGCATTGAGGAGGCTAAGTGATCCACATACCCCAGAACTGTGTTGTTGTTAATCCAATTCCAGAATGATGAACTATGGTTTCGTGGCTGAGAGGACCGATCTAGAGGGTCAATCAAGGTTATGTTGAGTTGAGAAAGAATTCGTGGACGTGTGGAAAAAATTATGCTGTGAACCATGAAAAAATTAGGTGGTTGTTTGGTATTTCATCTCCTGTTACATGAAGGAATATTTTCATAAGGAATTGTTGGCTCGGGGTTGCACACTAATCCGTAAAGGAGTTATATGGTAGTGAAATTTTGCATGGTAAAGGAGTCGTATGCATATTGTCTTTTTTATGCCATAGTTGCTTTGGTTTGATTTGAGTAGAAGTTGAATTTGTCTTTTATCATTGTGGTAATTTTGGAAGACTTAAGAAAATAAAAGTGGTTGTGGTAATTTTTTAAGTCTTAAGAATATAAAAGTAATTTTGTTTTATGGTGGTGGTAATTTTGGTGGTGGATTTGAGTGGAAAGTGATTTTGGTTGAATTGAATGGAAACTTAAGAATATAATGGTGATAGTGTGTTAATCTAAAATATGTGTTTATTTGTAAGGGTTTAACATGATTATCTTGTGAAGATGAGATGATATTATGATTGGGGTCACAATTTGATTATTGATTAGAATAGAGTTTCTACATTGGGTTCTAAAAGGCCTAGATCATTTTGAAGTGATTTTAGTGTTTTTTTTTTAAAAGATGACAAATATCATGGCAGATTCATATATAAATGAATCAAATAAGTTAGATGGGGAAAATTATGTCAATTGGAAGTTTAAGTTGCAGACATTGATGGAAGGATACAATGTTTGGTCGATTTCATGTGGAGATGAAGCAAAACCAGTAGCCCCAGCAGCCTCAATTTAGGATTGGGAGTGACGAGAGACTAAAGCGAAGGTGCTCTTGATGATGTTTGTCAAGGACAATATCATCCCACACATTAGGGAATGTGAAACATCCCATGAAACTTGGGAGACACTTAAAGGTTTGTATGAGACAACGAACGCAAACCATGTATTATTTTTGAAGAGTAAGCTTCTTTCAATTAAGATGGAGGAGAATGAAAATATCAGTAACATTCTTTCTAGAATAAAAGATTTGAAGGATAAGCTAGGAGATATTGGTTAAAATTTTCTAGTATTGACCTGGTCACTGTCACATTAAATGGCATGTTAGATGAATTTCAAATGTTCATTATTGTTCTTATAGCTAGGGAAAAGGCCCCTACTTTTGATGAATTGACAGGTATTCTTCTGCAAGAGGAGGAGCATAGAAAGAATCTCAATGACAGATCTCACAATTCAGATCTAGCATTGGTGGCGAAAGGGAAACAACCCTACAAAGGAAATCCATGGAGGAGAAATAAAGAAGCCAGGCCACATTCAAAACCAGATAATGGTAGGGCACCACCAAGCACAAACACAAATGTGAAGAAGAATGAAGGATGCTACTACCGTGGTAAGTTTGTACATTATGCCAAAGATTGTAGGAGGAAGATGTTTAATGAGTCCAAATATAATAAACATTCAGGAAATTTTGTTGATAAAGGTGCCAGACTATGTGATGATTTCAAAAATCTCAAGTTGTTTGTTTCTGATGCTACTTTATCCACAGACACTAATGATGTTAATGCCTGGTTTATTGATTATGGTGCTTCAATTCATATGTCATGTAATAGGAATTGGTTTGATACATATCATGA